>JAWLRI010001006.1:1319290-1334463 GCA_034781795.1 Crypturellus tataupa
TATTGTTAGTAGGAATTTTGCTTTACTTATCACAGATCCTGGAAAGAGATGAAACAATAGAAAAACAGAAAAAAAAAATAAGGCTGATAGTGAATGTTACCTAGAGATTGGTTTCTATTCCCTTTTGGGGAAGGGATCTTCCCTGGGGCTGAGGGGCAAAATCATCTCTACAAATGATAGTCCTCTCATCTGGCTGTTTGCTTTGAGTTTGTAAAATCTTGTGCAATTAATCTGAAGCTTAACCTGTGGCCAGCTTTTCAAGGATGCTACCACTGAAGCTGTTCAGAGTTGCTCTTCAGAGTGTATATACGGAGTGCCCATTTTTTCCCCACTACTATATTAAGCTGACTTTAAAATTTGTGACTGTTCCTGAATATTTATCTGAATTTTCTATTTCTAGAGAGGGTAAAATGCCAGTAATCTCTTGCCTATTAATAGTAATAAGCTGTGAAAATAAAATAAGCTGTGAAAATAAATTTGCAAATAGCTCCACTACACTGGGTGGGAGAGAGAAAGGTAGAAGTTGCATAAAGTTCATAACTTTGTATTCAGAGCAGATCATGTGCTTCTGTGCAATACACCAAAGGCATAAAACATTTAAAAAACAGCAATATTATGATTTTAGCAAATAAAAGAGGCATCCTGTTGAAAATCTAATGGGGAATCATAGAATTAGAGCTGAATAAATGTGTATTTGCATAAAGAGGCAACCTGTACGGGCCTTTTGCACAGATATAGGCAACATTCCTCTGATATTTCTGATGCGTGATGATCCACTGGCCTGAGTAAAGTATTCCCATGGTGAATAAGAGATACACAACACTTGCATTTAGTTCAGTGTTGTGAAGGTTACCTTTGTTTGGAAGTATGATGACCTGAATGCTTAAATCCAGGAAACTAAGAGTGCTTTTGAAGGTGGTGTACATGATAACCACATAATTTCTCAACATTCGTTGTGAGTATAGTGAACAGTTCTACAGTTTTGTCACAAATTCTCTAACACCTAAGTGTCTGGAGCAGAAAATTTTGTTTATGTTGAAATATATGAAACTGTTAGGAACACTTTTAGAACAAATGTTTGAAAAGACATTTGTCTAACACTATATTGTATGTAGTAGGTCAGCAGCTCAACATGCTGTCTGGGTTTTATCCACCTTAAGTTAGACTTTTGCAGGAAGCTGATGCTAAATTTGAGAGATTTGATGCCAATAAGGAATAAACACTGATGGCCAAATTGGAGGAGCTTCTGAGGGAAGCTTCTCTGGAAGGACACTCCAGCCACATCACAACTCCATATGAAAAAGGATCTTCCTGATTCCTTCTTCTATATCCCTTCATATAGAAAGAAACTGTATGCAAGGTCCAGTTGACAGGTACATCATGTTCCTTCCAGGCTTCTGCCTGGAGTGAACTGAAACCTGGAGCGTCCATTCCTGGGGTCAGTTTAGGCACAGCCAGTCCTTCTACAACTGGTGTCGCTCTTGTAGGAAAAGAAAAATACAGATGTTGTTTGTTTTCTTGTTTTTTTGCCCCACGAGGAAAGATGAATATTCAGTGTGGATGAGGGAGGTGCATTATTTTTTATTTGTATTCCTGTAGTGCCCTTAAATCCTAATTATAGGCCATGACCTAGAGGTGTTTGCTGCTGCAAGCACTGTGATAAAGGAAGCTCTGCAACATTAGCACTTGAGCAGTGAATGTGCTCTGCTCTTAAAAATGATGTGGGCACTTTGAGGTTGGAAGTTCGAGAATGTCACCTAAGTTCTTCCCTGCTGAAATTTTGGCAATTTCTTCTGTCATTTTAGAAGTACCATGTGCTATAAAGAAAAAATTGAACTACTCTGAAATGCAAAAGGAGCATTTTCCTGGCTGTGGTTTTGGCACATGACATGGGAAGTAAGTATAATGATACAGTTTTCTTGATTTTGTGTCCTAGTGAGGTCAGTATAAAGCTTTTATTGATTCCAGTGCTACCAGATCTGAATCAGTTTTCAAAATACAATTTCAGAAAATTGAATGTATACACTCATGAGCAAAGCTGAGAGAACTGTGGATATTTGTGTCTGTGTAAATAGAGATGGCTCATGTGCTTCCCTTTCCATGCACACAGTTTACATAACATATTCCTTGATAGTTGCACCTATTAGTGGTCTTTTAAATTTGCTAATATAATCTTACTCTCATAAATATAAGTTTCCTGATGAAAACAATTAATAAAACTGAAATTACATTTCAACATCTTAACTGGTGAGGAGATAACAAGAAAGCTGCAAGATAGATATGTTAACATAATTCCCAAACCAGAATGAAAATCTCAGCAATGTCAACAAAAACATGTTTCTTCTCAGATTTAATTTCCATGAGAAACTATGTTAAATTAAAACCTTCCAGTGCAGTGTCCTTCCATTTTTTGCATTTTTACTACCTAGAGATCAAACAGTTTGACACAGCAAAAATTCTAGTGAGTTAGGAAGAAATGCTGATTGGTTTGTTGGCTGGTGGCCGGGGGAATGTTATGACCAAGTAATTATGTGTTCTGGACAGATGTATTAACCAGGCTTCGAGCTGGAGCCACTGGATATTATTTTAGTCATAAGACTAGAGGAACTGAATCATTTTCAAAGCGCTGGCTGGCTGACACTGCTTTAGTGATGCCTGTTCCAATGATTCTTTGGCAACAACTTCCAACGCTGCACTTATGACACAGTAAACAAAAACTACATTAAAGGTTTGTTTTTTAATCATAAAGAAGTTGAACATTTCCACTGCGCTTTTTTGCTATTTATCAAGAAGCACTGAAGGCTATTGTAAGCTTCCATCCTTGTTTCTCTTACCAAAGAACTGGAGCTGTTTAGTGAAACTGTTTTAGATTTGGTGATAATAAGAATACTTCAGAATTCAAGGTTTTTAGTAATTCATTGGCTTCTTATCACTAAATCTGCTGTGTAATATTTATTTATTCACCCACTCTGTGGGGTAAGACTGGTGCTTTCTTTTTTCTTTCTTTTTATTCTTCTTTTTTTTTTTTTTCTTCTTTTTGACTGACAAGTAGAATAAGGGTTTTCATTATCAGCTTCAATTTAAGAGAGGGTGAGATTTCTCCTTTGTTGGTAAGTAATAAAATTATTCAAAATTATTCTGCAAGATCCTGGAAAATTATATTGCTAAGTGCAGAAAGAAGGTGGAAGAGAAGAAAAGTCTATGTTAAAATTCAATTTTCATTGAAAAGTATAACTTTACTATGCAAAAGGACATAATATGCGGATATGTTAATATTTAATCTCTGTTAAATGTGAGTTTGAGATATTGCATGAAGATTTGTGACCTACAAACCAGATATTAAAAAGGCCTTTGAGCTTTGAATAAAAGCTGTTTTATTCTGCTTTAAACCACTCAAAAAGTCCGTATTTATAGTGTGTGGTGTTTGGGTTTTTTGGTTTTGATTTTCTTTTTTGATTTTTTTGCGATTGTTTTTTTGAGGCCCCAACATAGAAGAACAATGACACTATAATATGTAGTGGGTAAGATTCTGTTGTTTTGATTTCTCTCTACAATGATGGATTATGAATGTAAACTGTTATGTAAGGTCATTTTGAACACTGCCCTGGAGGCAATATGTCAAGCGAAGCATAGCAAACAAGTCAAAGTTTCTTTTCCTTGGAGTCAAAATAGATTTATCAGAAGTGAGAAGGATCTTTTCTCTCATCAGATTCTGAGGGCACAGTATGTGACTGGTAAAATACAGATATATTCTTGTAGGTATGGATAGGTATGGTATTCCTGAGAAGTTTTACTTTTAAGTGTCTTGTATATTTGACCACAGTAAAAGACAATCTCTCGGTGCCCCTCTGTAAAACATAGGTGATAAAGTGTTGGGGTTAACAGTAACTAGCATGGGACTAAAAGGCTTCAGGGTAGCATTTTCTTTGGTTTGTGGGCGGTATGAAAAGTGAATGATGAAAATCAATGACAGAAAGGATGTGCTATGGCAAAATGCTGAAAAGTGGGAATCCTGCAAAGAATGAGATCAAAACTTTTCTTTCAGAATTGTGCAGGGGTAATTTCTCCTCCTTCCTGCTAAATTCTACCATTCTTGTCTAATCATGTTTTCTGCTAATTCTGCACATATTAGAATGCCTTGTTTGTAGAACTTGACCATCTGAAGGAGCAATTTGGCCTGCGTGCTTGTCTTCCGATCCTCTCAGGTTGTCAGAAGTAAGATCTGTCTGCAGATTTCCTCTGCACCTGCCTCTGCTACCAAAACCCCAGAGTCAGAGCGTGCAAGACTCTGACAAAGGAAAAGTGGGCCCTTGATTATATATTTGTTTTCAGTTCATCAGAATAGCCCTGTATTAAAGAAAGCATAAAGCTTCCCTCTGAGAGAGGAAGGGAGCAAGTAAAGGAGATGGTAACTGGGATCCTATGCAAATATTTCTTTCTTTTCTTAATATTTTGAATGGACCATAACTTGCTTCTAGTGCTATGTAAACATCAAAGAAGACAGTTGCTTAGTCCTGTGTATTTTCTGGTTTGGTGAAAATTTTGTGAACAGCAGAAAAACAGCCGCTTTTCTAACAGGGAGTCAGTGCCAGGAGGTCCTTTGAAAGAGGCCCTGGGAGATACATCGCTGATTCTGTTGCATGGCCTCTTCAGTGACAAGCTCGGTCACTGCTGTAGCAATAACCACATACCTGACTGGTGTCTCGAAGGTCCTACCTATTAAGACTTGAAAGGGAAACATGTTTTCTTTTCTTACTCAGAATCATGGAAGGGAGTCAGAAAAGTACACGTTTAATATCCTAAATAAGACCTTATGGTCTACATTTTGGTGTGCATCTGTGAATGGCTGGATCTAGGCACCAGTAATTCAGGTTATAATTTGAGAAGCGTTCTGTGGAAGACTAACAGACAAGTACTGATTCCCTTAGTGGCACGTTTAAATTTGTTCCAAATTCCAGATATATCTGAGAGAGGTCACTGAGGAAGGAAAGGTCTAAATATGTCTTCAGAGAGCTGCAGTGGGCCAAATCCAAAGCACCCAAAGTCGTTGCCTCCTTCTGCATTTATCAAATTTAGAAGGGGCCTGCAGGATCCAACAGGCTCCTGTGATGAGAAGCTAAGTGATCACATATGCATAAATGAAACCGTGCTGTCATAAATGTCTGAATTATGTTCATTTAAATCCCCAGAACACACATAAGAGCTCAACAGCCATTAATTCCTTATCCAACATAATGAACTTAACTAAATTGTGAGCTGAGGTGCCTGAAAGATTTATGCAAGTTTTTCCTCTTCCTTCTTCTTAAAAAAAAAAAAAAAAAAAAAAAAAAAAAGGTAAAATCATTATAATTTATTCATAATTTCTTTTGCTTTTATCCAGGATGTTAACATTAAAATATATGGCCCAGATACTGAACTCTCATGAGCCAAATACCTTAATGTTTTATAGATTTCAATAGTTATTCCATTTACTCCAGGAATAAGCTATGAGATACAAAAAATGAATGATTTAATAAGTAAATTAATCTGGATCAGGAGTTGTTTTTTAGATATAATAAGTAAATCTGACTTAACTTGGACCACGAGTTGTTCTTTAATTTGCAAAAGTGAAAGATTTGGGGACTTCCACTTAGCTGATGCACTTGTGTAGTGCTAGGATCTGGCAGCCAGCAGCATGTTTAGCGCAGTGGAAAAGCTTGCCATCCTTTCTGTGCATTTGGAAAAGAGCAGGAGAGGGGAACTGCTGCCTTGAAAGAAACAAGGTGATGCTGACCTCCAGGTTGGTGCCATCCTTCCCTTTTGAACCTTGGATCCTGGTTGGCTTATAACTTTAGAAAGAAAAATACAGCATGCAGAAAGTGTTCATCTCGTGCATGGTTTGCAGCTGGAGCAAAGCACCGCCACTGCCCGCCAACCTGTGTCCACGGACTCCAACATATGGGTTGCTTTGGCCCATAGCTGGCAGGCTGCTTTTTCTGGGAGGGATTAGGAGGCTGCTTTACTTTGCCCTGAGCTGTTGGTTTTTTTGGAGATTTGAGTTCGGGTTTTTACATTTGTTTGTGGATTGCTTTGTTTGTAGCACAACTAATAGTAAAACATAGCTCCTAAACACATACAACCAAGAGGCAGAGTCTGATTTACACTTTATCAGAGTATATAGTGAGAGTAAACTATCATCAATGTACAGGGCAAACATAAGGCTAGCAATCCATCACTTTTCTTACAAACCAAGTCGCTTTAGACTGCTGAGACTCTTAATGCAAATATTCTATGCATACAAAAGAAAAGAGTGTATGAATGAAAATGTTTTGGTTTTGAGTCAAGAAAAAAACACAAATTGTGGTGCTAGTGTCTTATGTCTATGTTTATGTAATATTTGTGAGGGCTAAAACAAAAGGGGATCTTTCCATCCTTCCTAATTAGTAGATGTTTGTATAGCAGTAGGATGCTGGACGAGAGATGTGCTAAGTGTTATTAATATTTTTTAAAGATATTTATTTATGACAACAAAAATGTTTCAATAAAAAAGTGAATTATCACAGAGAAAATGCTAAGCTTTTGATCTGCTTATACATCACATCACTGCGAACCCTTTCCTTTCAACCTAGAGTTACATTCAAAAGCCGAAAGATATACAGCTGACGTTTCAAACTGAACGACACTACGATAAACTAGGGTTTCTCTAGGAGATAAAATACATCATAAATCGGTGTAACACTTACCTCATTTTAAATATTACTGTCTCCTTTTATCAGGTAACACTATATAACCTCCCCTTACCTCCTTTCTTCCCATATTTTATTTGGTATATTAATTCTGAACAATGATCACAACCAGAATTTTTTTTTAATTAAAATCAAATATATGGCTCTGGAGGCTTAGGTTATCTGATAAAAATATTTTAATTAAAAAGATACCAATTCTTTGATTCCCTCTTAAATTGATAATAATTGAAATGTACAGTGTTAATTTTAGCCTGCAACCAGTTGTTTGAAGAAATAATTCTTAACCCTCTTCAAAGTCAAAAGTAAATAAGGAAAAAGAAATCGCTTGAGGGGAAAAGGAATTGCTGGCCCAATGGGCCTTTTTATTGCAGATTGTCACAAAATCACCCCTTATTAAAAAGACCTTATAATATTTCTTTATAAAGTTACTTTACTTTTCTCGGGATAAGGAAAACCTTGCCTGACCACAGTAGCTGGATTGCTTCATAGTCCCCATCCTATATTGCCTGCCAACGCACTGAGCGTTGCAAAGGGCCGGCTCCAGGAAAAGGAGCCTCCGGGCAGCGCGGTGTCCCCCAGCCGTGCCCACGGAGCAGGAACAGACCTGCAGCCCCGGGCGCTCCGTGTGCCGCACGCGGAGCAGCTCCGCAGCGGCCCGTCCGCGGCAGCGCTGGTGGGAAGCGCGCCCGGAGGCAGCACCGGGGCCATGCGATTCAGGAGCGCATGAAACCCGGGAAAAAACAGCAAATGTTGACCTTTCTGGAAAAATAAATGCCAGAATATCTTTTTTTTCGGGTATTTTTAAGAACTTTAGATTCGTCGTTTGCTTCACCTGGATTTAACAGGCTGTCATAAAACTCCAGGTTAAGGCTGATTTTAATGCAAGCTCTTCCTAATGTAGATCAGATGTTTAAGAATGGTTAATTAATATTTTATGTGGATATTCAGAGCAGCATGAATTTTGATAATAACAAGGGCTGAAGCGGAAGTATAGAACGGGGCTGGCAGCTACTGTGGAACACTTTCGATATAACTTAGGAAAAAGTTGGAAACACAAGATACATGTGCATGAGATATTGAGGAACTGATTTTTTTTCCTCTTTGAGATCGCTATATTTAACTAGATATTAAGGTGGGATGTCACCTGGAATTCTTCCACTTAGGATGATTGATTTTTTTTTTCTTAAGATCTAAGCTGTCTTTATAAATCACTATACAAGCATGGCTCAGTTCAGAAGAGTGATTTAACTCTGTTGTGAGTATTCTGACTTCAAATATTAAACAACCATGTCTGGGGTACTCGGTGATAGTTACTATGGAATATTTTTCTGAATAACAGCTGTTAGAGTTAGTTCTTTACAGAAAGTTGAGATCTTTGCATTTTTCAAACCTGCAGCTGGTTGATTGGAGTCAACTATCCACAAATAAACGATCACTGATATTTTTCTCTGGCATAAATTTGTTTAACGTCTACATGCACTTTATATTCTATCATATTCTACCAGTGAGAAGGCAGAAAGCTCAGAAACCGAGAGACGCTGTGTGGGCCACTTAATACTGCGTAAGAATAAAAGCTGTTATTGTGCTACCCACACAACAAAATATTCCTGGCTCTGCACGGTAGGAGAGCCAAGATGCTGAAACCATGTAGGCTTTCGTGTCAGGAGGATATAAAGTCTGGCTCCCTTCCTTTAATATGCCTTCTGCCTATCTGAAGACCTTTTTCTTTGCAGGATACATTTCAGAAGTGCAGAACATTTTCCAGTAATGTTAGTGCAAATGCCTGAGTAAGATCCTCAGAGTCAGACTGTCCACATTCACCTCTAATTTTTTGCTCCGCCGCCTTAGCATGCAAACGCTCTTAACGCAGGCAAAAATTAGCTGTGCTTCTCCCCACCCTGCAAAATCTTTCAGATGCTTCTGTTCTGGAGCTTAACGTTTTTAGTGACATGGCTTGTGTGTAGTGTCTAAGTATTTTCTTCTATGTATCCATTTTCACTTCTCATATGTTGCTTTGCCTTGATCCTCGTGTAGGTGCAGATTTATTTCAACTTACCATCTATTATTTTATATGTTATTTCTGCAGGAGCGTCACAGTCTCTAATGAGTGTTTCCTGAATATTTAAAGTGTGTTCACCATCTGAAAGAGAAGGATGATCATTAATTTAATGAATCAGTGAAATCATGAAGCAGAATTTTAGAAGCAGATAAATATCTGGTTTTAATTCTTTGACTCTAAAATGAAAATAATGCTGGTTCCATGAAGAAATTTCCCCATTTTCTCATTGTTTAACATTACAGCTTGACACATGTGCCTTCCAAATTTTGTAGGTAATCAGTATAACAAAATTAAAGAGGGATAAATGTACAAAATCCCTACTAGTCCTTAGGGAGCAGAATTACCTCTTTAGGGTAAAATGCATTTTAAAGTAAAATGCATGACTCCCCTGAAACACATTCAGCACTTTCTAATCTCTTATTTCTGCCTTTTTTAGTTCTGTGGTAGGAAAAAATAAATGAAGATTTGCATACGAAACTCTTCTCTGCTGGGTCAATAGCATGGCTTAAAGACAGGTTTTTGGCAAGCAGACATCCAATGGCTTTAACTTGTCTTTTATCTTGTGTCTATACTGCTTGCTCCAATATAACAACCAATGTAAAGAAATTTGGGCTGCTTAAAAGTTATGCCAGTCTAGGCTTTTCTCGAGTATAGTTCTTAAAACATCTCTTACGTTCTCTCCTTTTTTTTTTCTTTTTAATGAATCAATCTGTTATTATCTCTTTTCACAGAAGGGCAACATTTGTTTCTTTATTTTGTATATGATATTACCGCAATAGATAACAGGATATTGCAGTCTTGAGGATGATTTAGAACCAAGGCGGGGGGGTTCTTTCTTTTCCCTTTTTTTTTTTTTTTTACGTGCTGTTTCTTTCCCCCGTTTGCTTTTGGTTTTGCTCACGCCGGACTGACCTGCACATGTGCTGTAGACAGTCTTCTGGCTTGCATGCGCGCGCACACGTGTGGTGCACACACCACGGGCTCCTCCGCAGCCCGCATTTGCTGCCCTGCGAGTAAAACCTCTCTCGCTTTTGAAAGGGGGCCCTGTGGCATGTTTGCAAACAAAAAAGCCTTCAGCAGATCCTAAGAAAAAACTGCTCAAAAGTGATGTTAGTGTTTGAGAAGGGAGGTCTGTGTTCATGACTGCCCTTAGCTGCCCATTTCTTTGCAGAACCAACCTCAGCACGGCATGGGAAGGAGCTGCTGTCCTTCAGCTTTGGATGATACGCACACCCACTGCAGTGGCTGTGCTGTGAATATGTGATAAATTTATGCTTCTTCTCATAAGGAATGTTAATAAGACATGATATTAAGAATACTTCTAGTTTCCTGCTGATACAGGAGCAGAAATAATCATACAGATAATAAAAAAAAATAACTTCTAAGAATCATAGACATTTTTGCAGGTTAAAACATTGTTAGAATTCTCTTAAATAAATACATTAAATTAATTCTACTTCTTTTATGTAATTATTGTATTGTTTTAAAAAAAATCAGAGGAAAAGCATGTGAATTCCTACAAAATAATATTTATTATTCTGGATATACATAAAGCAAAATTGTAAATTGCAGGGGATGTGTCTAGAGAAATGTTTTGTTCAGAAAGGAGTCATATAAATGAAATGGTCTTTTTTTAAAAAAAGAACAATGTTACAGGATAGTCCTTTGAACACTGCAAAAGTGTTGTGATCATGTTTTGCATTTTATAAGCCTCTGTCATTCTCTAAATGCCTTTCTTTATTTCCCAAATCGGAGAGAGAAAAAAAGCCCTTACTAGCTGTGTTCTACTGCTAAAGGTATGAAAATTTGTTAACAAGGAAGTATAGGATCAATTTACCATTCAATGTATTACAGAAGTGAAATGTTAAAACACTGCAATGGTATGTTGGAAACATTTAATTTTGATAGGCATGATGTATAGCTGGGGAAGTAAGTGTACGCAAATAATTATGCTGTCTTTGAAAGACTAGGCAATTTAAAAGTAGATTATCCAATGAGGCTGGAGTAGGAGTTGTCAAATTTTCAGGAAGCAATTAAACAAGCAGAGGTTCTCTCTTTTTACTAGCCGTTTCTGGGTTACATAGAGATTATGAAGAGAGACAAGAAAAATGACAGAGCAGCCTAAACAGCACATCAAACTCCCCTTGAAGAAACTTTTTTGTTTCTTTTTTTTTTCTCCTGGTGGCTTTTTCATTTACAAATAAATCAGTCTAGGGCTTGCAATATTTCTGCAGCAGGTATCTGGGAAAATGTGCCCTTTGGAAAAACAACAGGCGTCAGGGAGTTGTTTCGACTGCCTTGCAATGAAATCCGCCTCATCCCAGGAAACTCGCTCCCCATTGGGGTTTTCTTTCCTTTTTTTCCTTTTTTTTTCCTTTTTTTGGGGGTGAACTTTTGCTCCACGTGCGGCCCCTCTGTTTGGCTGCCTCCTGGACCTGCCTCCGCAGCCCCAAAGCCGGCCGTGACGGAGGCTCCCCGCGTACATCCCTTAGCTTTTAATCCCTTCCTTGTATTTCTCTTAGGTACAGTAATAGCAGCTAGGAAATTTTCCTAAGAAATATGGGCTTTGAGCTCTACCAGGTTTTAATGCTCATTGAGCCTCAGTCTCTCATTTCCTGGGTATCTGCTTCAGCCAAATAGCAATAACACAACAACGTGCCCTTCTGCAAGCAAAGCCAACGCAACTGCAGCTTATAAATAACTCTACTGGTGGTTAGCTGGAGGTATTATTAGTGTAAGTCTTTTGGATGAGGGTCCTCAGGGGATTTCCGCAGAGAAATTTTTACTTTCTCTGTCCCAGGTGGTCTTAGGGCTTAGTTCTCATTATTCGGGGTTAAATTCAAGGTGCATGGGAAATTAAGATCAGAAAGGGCACAGCTATTGAACTGAAGCATTACGGAAACAAGCTGAAAGAAGAATTAGGTATCTGAGTCCAAAACCGTGATTCAGAAATCCTAAAGCTTCTATTGCACCTAATCCACACTTGTGGTTTTTAGGTTTTTTTCTCCCTTGGACAGGTTTCAGCAGCCATAAACAACTCAGGCAAAATCGAGAGGTTTTGTAAATTTTTATCTAGCAACCTAGGAATCAGCCTTTGAGTATATATGTAGTTGGTGTCATATTCAACTATAGACAGTTTCTGATTCCTGGAAAATGAGAAAAAAAATACTGATTTATGTACTGTGTGCGTTTTGGAGCATCCCTAGTAATCCAGTGCACTGGGATATTTTACTATGCAAAAAGTTCAGTAGTTGCCCTTCTTGACTTCACTTCCATGCCAGGGACTTCTGGTAGGGACGGTAAGGACAAGGTCACCCAGAGTAAAAAAAAAAGCAGAGAGGGAGAGAGGAGAGAATTCTTTGGGGACTTATGGCTGAGTTTTGGATCCACAATGCAATACCAAGCCCTGAGCAGCCAGTCTCATCCCAGCCTGAGCTTGACATATGGACACTGCTTTGAGAGGGCTTATGTATCTCGCATCAGTCATTTTTAAGTCAAAGACCTGAAACCTGATGCTATTTAAAATACAGTGACTTTAAAGGTGTTTATGAATTTATAGCCATGACGTATCTTGTTTTGGCAGGAAGGCAATATCCATGATGTTTAAAAAAAAGAACTTTAAAAAGTGATGACTCAATTTAGTTGTTCCTTGTTGTTCCTTATTTTGTTCAAACGTCTCCTTATCAAGGATTTTTCCTGACTCTTGTAGAGCTGTTAGGGGAAAAAAAACAAAACAAAAAAAAACAAAGCTCAGCGCATAATTGTGCCCTTTTTTATGTGTGTTTCAGCTTTTGTCACAGCTTTTCCTTCTCTTTTTTGTCGCAGCTTTTCCTTCTCTTCTCGACAGGCGCATTATGCCTTTCGAAAAGCAGTCCAGCCCCAGCGTGCGAAGCAGCGCAACCGGTAAGTGCTGTCCAGCCTTGGTGCGCAGCCGTGCTGCTTCCACGACAGGGCTCACAGGCCTGTGGGCAGGATTACGGCTCAGGCCGAGGGAGGCAGCCTGCTGCTGCGCCCATGCTGACCGCACAGGCCAGGGTCCCCGCCGCCGAGATGAGTTTTACGCTCGGAGCAGCGCGCAGCAGCCCAAGCCGCAGGGTCTGTGGGAGCCCCTCCTCTGCGCTCCGAGCCGCAGGCTGGCGCTAGTCACCCGCGCCCAGGAACGTCCTTGCCCTGCACTTGCTTCTGCTTCTTGCTCGCGTTGCTACAGCGAGCAGACGCGGCCGTCCCTGCCGCCGTCACTGCCCCAGGGCAGGCAGCGCTTTGGCCGCGCTCTCGCTCGCTGCTACGAGCAGTGTGGAAAGTTCCCTTCCTGTCAGCAGAGCCTTTCCTCATAATCCTCCCTTATCCTACCACGCAGCAGATTAATGCAGGGTTTCTCCCTGAGACAACAGGATTTATACGTGTTTACCTTACTGTCCCAGGCTCTAAGCTCCAGGATGCAGGGGGCTGATTAATGCTACCAGCTACTGACCAGCTCTCTTACTATTATGGCTGGAAGTCAGTGACTGGGTCTCTTAGAGCAATATTTCCTTTTAAAAGTGCACGGTTGTCTCAACCAATAACATTTCCATAATTAATTCCTTAGAAGTGAACTTACAAACTAAGTGTACATGTTCACTTCAAAACTGACCTGTTCAGCACTTGAGTAAGATGTTGTCTTTTAAAATATTTGCACGATCACCTTGAATGTTTTCTTTCCTTTTCCATATCTTGCAAATTCTTAAGCTTTTTTTTTCCCCCTAGATAACTTAGTGCACAGTGAAGGGACTGCAAGCTCTTTTCACTTTCTCCATTCTCGGTAGATGCAAATATGTTCTGTATACGAAGAACTGAACACCATTTCTAATGACATTTATTTCAGCATCCAGTATATCCATGTTGGCAGGTGCAGGTATCAGAAAACAGTGCTGATATTTATTGTTAGAAATACGTATATGTGCACATGAATTCAGGTCCAGGATAGGTGTGTTAGCTCGGGTGTTGCAAACCGCGCTGGGTCTGGCTCCAGCAGCAGCTCTGCACTGGTCAGGGTGAGGGGAGCGCTCACAAGGTCAGATTAGAAAAAAGAAATGTTTGGAAGCACTTCTGAGAGCAACAGCAACACCGCAACTGCAGCCTGCGGCTCCTTGCTCCAATTGCCCATCAATGTGGCACCACGTTGGGAGAACACCGCGATGGCAGGTTGGAGCTGTTAATTGCGGTTGTTATTTATTACCATGGGTGTAAAAGGGGCTTGAGGGAAGAACCAGATTGGTCTGTGGCCTGAGCTCGTGTCCGGAGCCCCTCGCTGCTGCGCGCCCCGCGAAGCCGAAGGGCCGGAGACGTGGCGGGAGCCGGGGAGCAGCTCTGTGGCAGGGCTGCCGCCCGCCGCCCCCCTCCTCTGCTCGGGAGCACGGGCAGGAACCCCGGGCGAGCGTCGGGGAGACGCTGAACACTCTCTGCTCACATTCGTTCCCAGCCCTTCTCGGTTTGGCTTGGAATTAAAAGGCTTTGGAGCTTTTGTCCCTCCGCCACCAAAATTAAATAATAGCTGATGAGCTGATCTCCATCCTTTCTGCACAGAGGGACGTTTGCATGTGCAGACTTCCCAAAGCATTTACTAAAGAAAAAAAAAATCCCTGTCAGAGCAAATCTCATTACTTCTTGTAACTAGCCGAAAAGGGCAGGTTCTTTCGTTAATCCTGCTGCGCCCCACAGGCAGCTCGGGCTGTTTTTCAGCCAAAAAAACCCCAAAACCAAAACCCCCCAAAACGAAGTATTTCTTGTAACTTTGTTTGCTCCTTTTCAGCACCACTGCCCTCTCTCATGCCTCGGTACCGTCCCGTGTCCTGCTTTACTCTCGCAAGTAAATAACCCTAGACGTGACGGTCAGTCCCTGCTACTGGGGAAATTTGCTCTGCTGCCTCTTATCCCTTTTCCCTTGTCACTGGGCTCCTCCTCTCGTTTTTTTTCTTTTGTTTTCCTTTTCTCCTTTTTTGTTTTTCCCTTGGAGATGGACAGAGCAGGAGCAGGCGGGCGCACGGTCCCGAGCAGGCGCTGGGCTCTGCTTTTGCTCTGCCCGACGCGCCGCGCACACTGGACATTAGGCAGCCCCGACGAATGCGCTAGGGTCATCCCCCCCAAAAAAGGATTTGTTTTTGTTTCCCTCTCGCTGAGGAGCGCAGATCCACAGGCGGGGGAGAGCCACCCAGCGCGGTAGGTGAACGCAGCGTGGCCGCCGTTGCGTTATTATTGCTGTTACTGCTGTTGCTGTTAGTGTTACTGCTGTTGCTGTTAGTGTTACTGCTGTTACTGTTAGTGTTACTGCTGTTACTGTTAGTGTTACTGCGCGCTTTGCTCTCCTCCCCGCGCGGCCCCGGGGCAAGCAAGGCGCCGCGGCCGCGGCCGGG
>JAWLRI010001006.1:1334563-1354954 GCA_034781795.1 Crypturellus tataupa
CCCCCGGAGCTCCCCCCATAGCTGAGCATTAACCCCCGGAGCTCCCCCCATAGCTGAGCATTAACCCCTGGAGCCCCACTCGAGGCCGAACATTAACCCCCGGAGAGCGAACGGGATCTTCCCGCTGCATCAAAGCAACGTAAAGATCAAGTCTTTTTCCCCTCTCCTAAATTTTCTCCTCCCACTCCTACCCATGTGAAGTCCGCAGACTCTCCCTCTAGTGATTTTGGGGATCTATACGTAAAGACAGACAGGAGGTTTTGCATGTATATATACACACATATATATTTACATGTATGTATATATAAAAGCAGTTTTGTGCTTGTCTACGACACTCCTTGAAAACCAGGAGAGACTGACAGTTTCCCCTTGATCCAATTAGAAACCATCTGCTCTTTTTAAACATTTAAATCCTTTTGCCAGGTTTATTGCTTTCTCACAAATGATAAAATGTAGGGATGTTTTTTGTTTGTTGTTGCCACAGGGAAAAAAAAAAAAAAAATTTCTTCCATCCTTCCTTCCTCCCTCTGCGCCCCCTCCCCAAAAAAAGGAAAAAAAAAAAAGAAAAAAGAGAAAAAGAAAAAAAGAGAAAAAGCCCACAGAGCCCTTTGGGAGACAGGGGGTATTGCGGGTGTTTTGCTATACTTGTGTGGAGCCATAACAAACAATTCTAGGTTGGAAACACATCAGAAAACAGCAAGGTCATGGTAATGACAACACTCTGGCCAGTGTTAATCCAGCATTTGTGAAGCAGCTGACAGCAGTGAGGAGCTTTTTTTTTTAATTTTATTTTTTTTAATGTCCCCAGTGCTGTTTGCTCGTTTCCCTTTCCATCCTTTGAAAACACCCCTTCGAGCAGCACTAACTCTCATAGGTGCTACGAAACCTCCTCTCCCTTTCCACTCACAGCTGGCAAAAAAAAAAAAAGAGGAGGATGATTTGGTTGCTTTTCTTCTAATTGCTTTAAGCCCTGTTACAGTGGCAGCAAATGACCCTGATGGGTCTCACATGAGCCCAGCATCACCCCATGGCAGGGGAAGGAGGGTCTGGGTTGGGGTCTGAGCTGCATCTGACCTTTCTGTGGGTACCTGTCCATGTCCCTGCTCTGTCTGCAAGCGTCTGTCAGCCCTTAGTACGGCCTGGCGGCAGGCTACGGGATGGATGTGGGTATTGGAACAATTCCCAAGCCCTCCCCGGGGCAGGGTTCGCCGCCGTGCTCTCCCCTGTGAGGCTCTCCAAGCGAGGTCGTGTTTGTCAGAAGGGGGCAAAGCGAGGAAGCCAAGGGGAGGAAACAGCAGGTAGCGCGAGGAGGCTGTAGTGTGGCTTGTGCTTAATGCCAGCAATGGCGATGTCAGGGAAGGGGGAAAAAAGTCTGAATAATCTCAAGGCTTTTGAAAGAAGCTGTTATGCTTATGGTCAGGGAAAATGCATTTCAAGAATGTGTGGCTGAAAAACATGAAAACAGGTCATTTTAAAATACAGCACAGTGTGTATGTATGTTTCTAGGTTTTACCCCAGTTTGAAGCACAGTTGTATCCAGGGATAGGTCCTTGAAATGCAGCATATTTGGTTAATGGCCTTTTGCTAACATGAGCGCCGCAGAGCCTGGGGTCTGTGCCCTCCTTCAGGGCACCAAGAGGCTCGTGCTCCCGCGAGGGACTGGGAGGTCGAGGAGCCTGTGGCACCATTTCCCTGAGGTGGGCAGGAAAGAGGCCGTTGCTGCAGGAATGGTGGTCGTGGTCCTAAACTTTGTCCCCGTCCTCTGCAGAGCGCGTCTGGGAACCCGTGGGCTCTCTGAGGCTCTCAGCAAGGCTCAGGGAGCTGCAGCGCCAAGGGGAGGGGGTGCCCACCCCCAAGGGACCATAGCGATGCTCTTACCCAAGAAGGACACTGTGGCCACGTTCCTTTGAGGAGCTGCTGTCAGGTGTGTGTTTCTTCTATTAGTGTATTTGTTGTGTGAGTTCGTGTTTCAAGAGTGAAGGTAATATCAGGCTCAGTTTCGCTCCTCATCTGCTAATACAAATTGCATGAGGAGCCTAAGACACGTCATGGTGCTGGCAACAAAGCTGGTTTTGATGTTGCCCTAGCAAGTAGCTTGTGTCTTATAGCTGTAAGTAGCATGGAAAGTTGGTGTGCTTGCCTTCTCGAGGATGTAACAGAACCTGCCAAGAACCTTAAAAGAACCTGTTGTGCTAAGACTGATCGAGAGGGATAAAATTATTAATGGACAGTTTCCAATTAAAATAGTATATGAAATAAATGGTCTCTAGAAATATTAGATACCTCTGATCCTGCTTCTGTATCAGTCAATGTCTCCTGAGTGTCTTCTTGGTCTATGAACACCCACCTCTTCCTCTGGTCAGTTCTGTGCCGGTACCCTGCAAATTGACATCAAAGCGGGTGAAACCAAAGGGTTTTCACCGTCATCACAACCTTAATCACAACCTTCCAAACCCCAGTTACATTCTGATCCTGCTCCAGTAAGTAGCTCATCTGTTTTTATCACTGGTAGGGCCAGAATTCTATTATATTAAATATGATGTGAGGTTAATATAGCCAAGCCTCTCCCATTACATTTTGATGGCTTATTCAGCCAATATAATATAGTCCATGTAAAATTGTGCTTAGTTCAAGTATGTAATGAACATTGTTTAAGATAGGAAAAGATTGTTAATCCGTAGTCATGGATTTAATCTGGGGATGATTTGGGAGTAATATGCTGAGAGCAGCATTACTGACATAAAGCAGTTTGGCTGGCAACATGGGCTTTCCATTTCTATTTCTTTTGTATGGTAAGAGCAACTGCTTGTTTATCATACATCTGCTTTATCATATAACTGCTTTGTTATCATATAACTTGCTTTGTATGATAAGCACTGCTTGCGCTGAAAAAAATATCAACATTCACTGAGAATACACTTTAACTGCTAGTTTCTTTCGATTCTGTTATTTTGCCACTGTTAAGAAATTGGAGAACTTTTGTATTCCAAAAGCATACACGTCCATTTACTAACCTGGGGGGGAAGAGTAGGCTACAAAGGAAGATGCTGCTCTGCTGTATCCTGGACAGCTGTGCATAGAAACACGAGTGTTGGAGCGCGGGCAGGAGGGCCGATACTGCTGGCAAGAGGGAGGAATGAGGGATGAGCATCTCTGGGACCATGTATCCTCTTACAGACCCCACTAATCTCACCTCTTCCAAGCTTCTGTCTTGATCCCTAGTGCAGCTAAGAAAATTTAGCCTTAATAAATCAAAGGTAATTTCTTCCTTTGGGCTTTCCTCCTCCTTTACTCTTTTGTATCTTCAGATCCAGACCTTCAGATCCAGATCTTTTTTTTTTTTCTTACTATTAATAATACTCTTCACTTCTAGGAATTAGGTAGTTATTCTCTGTGCATTTCAGGGTCTTTCTTAGCTTAAATAAAACCTGTTTTTATATAGAAATTCAACAGAATGTCTAGGTATGTAATATTCAAATTAGGTCTTTAAGTGTGAATTTTGGTATATCTTATACAGCACCATGTGCACTGTCAAAAATTAACATCAAGAAAAGCATATAATATATTAATGAACTAGGGAAAAAAAAGTTTGAACAAATGCTGATTCCTAACTGATTCTTAACCATGTGACTTTGCATTTTATTACCTGGTTAGATCCTTTAATAAAGAGTGAAAGTGATTCGGACATTAACATATTTTTATACGCTAGATGACTGTTGTGTGTCTGTTGTAAACTGGCACATTATAGAGAGCCTCAGTCACTATTGTATTCATTCATCAGTAAGATTCCCAGTAAAATATAGAAATAAAAGGTTACATTCAATGCACTTGTTTACCCTCACATCTGCTTAATGTATATGAAGCAGTTCAGTGGTTTCCTAACTCCTTTTGCAACGCAGGTGATTCCTGCTGTAGGAGACGAACACAAATCATTGCATGTAGTCAGCAGGTCTGTTTGAGAGGTTCTCCAAATATAAAAAGAGATATCAATTAAACTTTGTTTAACCTAGCTATAACATTTCTTAGAATTCTTATTGTGAAGATGGGAAAACTGAAGTTATGAAAATACTTTTTTCTAACATGTAAATCACAGAAAAGAACTGTGACACCCTGTTGCAGAGCAAGTGTGTTCTCCCTGGTGTAGGACAGTAAGTGCTAAGTCTTTTCTCACCATCTAAATCTCTGCAAAGTCTCATAGGGCTTTTGGCCTGTTGAGTAGCAAGTAGAAGTGGCCTAAAAGAGGTCCATGGGATTGAAAGAGGTCCTAGGAATTGAAAAAAAAAAAAGATGCCCATGGGATTGAAACGAAAGGCCAGTCAATTGGTGCGTGGTCACGCACTTGCAGAAATGCTTGTGCAAGGGAGGTGTATGTGTTTTGTAAAGGGAAGGCCTGCTTTTGCTGGTTGTGAAAACTGAAAAGACTTTTCTTTCTTTTTCCCTTCCCCTGCCCCTACATACAGCATAATGAATTGCCTCAAGGGAAGTGAACAAGAAAAATCATCATTCATTTTTCCATACCTACCTTGTCTTTCAAAGGAATTGTGTTTATGCTGTGGTTACCTATCAAACGTGCTGTGAACTTGTTAGCTTTGGACCATTAGCCATTATGTTGACCTGGACGTGTCTGCCCTGGGTCCAGCCTGCGGCTCAGCAGCTGACACGCAGGAGCAGGGCTTAGAGAGGGAGATTCCTACAATTTAATACAGCCAAAAACGAGACAGGTTGTATGTACGGGCTCGTTCCAGAAAAACTTCTCTGAACAAACTTTGATACTTTTTAATTTTAAAAAAGAGTCAAAATGTCTTGACTTGCATGGATTATAATTTTTTTCTTTCTTTTTTTTCTATAAAAGTAGTAATAAATGATCTGCCTGCCCTGAAGCCTTTAGCGATGTTTATGCTGGTCTGCATTGTCAGACTATAGAAATAACGAATGAGGTTCACTTCCTTAGAATGTGTAAATGTCCTGACTTAGAGTTAAAACTGTCAGCAGCTGAAAGACAGTCCCATTGACATGTACCTGGCACTACTTACTCAGGTTTATTTTTTCCTGGAAAGCTGTTTTGGGCGACAGAGTGGCGTCCGGGTTTCCCAGGTTGTTGTGCTGACAAACTGCAGTGGTGGTAAAGGCAGGGAGTCTGACAAAATCTCATTAATCATTTTAAATTAAATCCAACATTCCTCTGCAATACCACTCAGAAAAAAAGCTGACTCTTACAAATGAGTACTCTCTCTGAAAAGATCTGACATCCTGACCACGTTGCTCTCAGACAAATATATTTGATTTCTTTTTGTCATGTACACATGCAAAATAAGTATTATTTTTAACCTTAAAAAAGTGACGCAGGCGTTAAGTTGCTAGAAGTCTTGAGTACTTTTTGTACCAGTTTTCTGTAATAGGTGCTAGGACTGAATATCTCTGAAAATTAGGTTTTCCTCATTTATTCAATCTTTAAGATAAATTATTGTTTTGTTTAAAATTCTAAAGAATATATTATTCACTTTTAATGGAAAAACTCTCACACAGGCAATGGGCATGTTCTTTGTAAATATTTTACAATCTACTCCTCTAAACTTGTTTGGATGAATAAGAATGGAGAAGTGTAAATTTATTAACACTACAGCCAAAGCACTGAAGAGATGTTGTAGCAATGTGGTTCTTTGAAGCATTTAAATATAACTTACATTTCCTTAACTAATTCTAGCTAGCTGGTTATGATGTAATTACATGTATACTAAGCCTTAACATCTAACATCTGATACATAATATTAGAAGACCACATAGATTTTAACTTTACTAAAACTACGGCTATTTGCAGATTACAAATGTTTATATATAATTTCTCTCTAAGCCAAAATGAAACCATAATGTGCCTATGGGAGACACAGGAAATCCTTTAAGTCTGTCCTTTGTCCACTTTAACAGTGCTTTTGAGGTTAGAGTGGTAGAGTTTACAATGGCAGGGAACAAGTCATCGACCTTAATGTTTATTAGTTTTGATACTCACATGAAATATGTGAAAAGCCTTTCTCTTAAATTTTTAACTGTAATCCAATATAAGACAAATAAATTTGACTTCTATAAATTTGACATCTATAATGCTTAGTGTTATTTTCTACTTTTTAATATGCTAAAGTAGATACATCTCAGTCTGCTAAAGTACTCAATCTAACACTTGCTTATTTTTTTTTAAACAGAGTTGTAAAAAATATCAAATTGCACAATGATAGCTTGGACAGAAACCAAGACTATTACTTCAAAAAAGAACAAATCCTGTTGATTAACTGATCTATATAATGATCATTACTGAGGAGACAATAGTAAGATTTATTTGCCCAGTTAAATAGTTTATTTTCCTAAATCTGTATTTTGAAGTTGTTTATAATCTTACTTTTTCCTGTGTAAATTGCTGAGAACAAACTTAAATATATTTATGCTGAATGATAATTTCTTGTCCATTTCGAAATTGGCAGCCTTGACTCCAACTTACAAGGCTTTTATGCTTTGTTACAGCTTGAAGAAGCTTTGTTTTACTTTGAAAAGCCAAAGCTGTAGCCACAGCTGTATGTATCTATTCCTCAAAATGTGAATGAAAATTATTCAAATTTAGAAATAGTTTTGGAAAAAAGGTCAGACACTTTCTATAACTGAGTGGTGCATCATATATGCCATATTCCTTAAATACGCATAACATTCTATGCGGACATGCAAACACCAATCTTGCCAGCATGCGTGATGGACTCGTACTGCTGGCACATCTGTGCATAGCGAAGCTGTCAAAGTTTCAGAAACGGCTGCCAAGAGGACAGTGACTTCAGAACTGGTGCTAGCGCGTGCTTGTCGGGGCGCCGGCGACGCTGCGGCGCCGTTTCTGCTCTCGGGGCATCCGCCACGCGGACGGCGCCCGGTTACCTCGGCGAAGCAACGCGGGCCCCAGCGCGCTGCTTCCGCAGGTCCCGCTGTCTGCTGGGCCAGAGCGGCTCTGCCGGGGGCTCCTGAGGAGCAGGCACGGGCACTGAACCTAGCACACACTTGTGAAATATACGGCCAGGTCAGAGCACAGGCACTGCGGGAATCGCACCCTCGTTGGGGAATCACCTCGCAGCCCTGAATCTCGTCCTGCTCACGTAATTAATCAGGCTTGGGATCTTCTGCCTAAGTCTTCCAAAGTGCTTGATGAGGTCGGTTCACAGCACAGCACACTTAATAGCATCAGGATCAGTGATGTTTCTATCACTTCTTTTACAATGTATGTGCAGAAAGCAATAGTGCTCTGTGGACGGCCTTCCCACTACTTTGCTTTCAGAGGTTTTGTGGAGGAGGATTAAGAGAATTCAAACTTTATCCTTCTGCCTTTGTGAAAGAGGTGTTAAACCTGCTTAAGATTTTTCTGTTTTTTAATAGATGGAGGAAAAACTACTTGCTTTAAGGATTCCTATGAGGAAGAAATAACTTTGCCTAGCAAGGGCAGAAGAAATATCTATTGCCATCCTAAGGAGGGTGCACACTTGGCATGCTCTTATTTGCACTTTTCTAATGTAAGGTGTGGGCGCAGCACTAATGTTAGTTAAAATCCTCTTGCAAAGGTCAGATACTGTTATCTGTACGTGCGTAGGTGGGTTTTTGTTTCTCTTGGACTTAGGCCTTATCAAAACCTTAAGCACATGATCCTGTTTCTAATTTATCTTCTTGGCTATAACACTATCCCTCAGGGTTTCTATCCTTGAGAGGAGTGGGACTCCATACCAGACAGATCACCATACCAGCCAGGCCAAGCTTTCTGCTTTTCTTCTTTCTGCTCGGAGGTTGAGAATGGGTACTGAGAATGGCCAGGAATTAAGAAAAAAATGTAGATTAAAGAATTACATACACACCTACAGTGAAAAAATCAAACAGTTTCACTGATGTCAACATAGTTACAAGAAGAATACTCTTCCCGATTAGTTGTAGTAAAAGAATTCAGTAAATTCTTTCTAGAAAGCTGTATTTTGTGGTCTTCATGAAGAGGAATACTTGAACACTTTTCCTTAGTGTTGATTCTGCAGAGTAAGATGTTAAGGGTTTTCACAACTTATCTTGTTTTTATGGGATTTATGGGATTTACCTGTAGCTAAGATAATTTTAAATAACATGTTTTTATCACTTAAAAATTTCATTTAAACAAAGCTGTGGTGCTGTATCTTCATTTGTGCTTGACATTATTTCACCATTGATACTTGCATTCTCAGGCCTTCTGAAGTACATGAACGAACCCAGAGCCAAATGATGAAAACCTACCCTGAAGAAGGGGAACAACACCGCAGAACTTAGCTGGAAGACGGCCCGTCCTGCAGGCGCCTGGCTCTGGTGATGTCTGCTGCACAAACGCAGGAGGAGTTCAAACCCTGATCAAAGGTAATGCACACAACTCCTGCTCAGTGCATTTTTGTTAATGGACCACAACTGCAGGATTGTTGGTTATGTTAAATACTTAGAATAACAGCAGTAGCTACATTTTTTCCTCTCCTTCATTTATGTAGCCATTATATGGACTTAAATCAGTATATTGTTGTTACCATCACAATTTCTGTAACTGTTTAAGCTAAATGTAATAATCACTCTATGTGCAAAGGAAAAGAGCAGAGTGGGCAGCACGTGTGCCAAGGGGAAGTGAGACCTGTACTCAATTCCTGGCTTTACCATGGGTTTCCTACATAAAAAAAAATCAAGCCCATCTGTAAAACAGACCCAAGACTATTTTCCTTTCTCAGGGTTCAGCAAGCAAAAAAGAAAAAAAAAAATCTATTAGTTACCCTGATGAATTCAGATAGTAGAAATGGCTGAATATTTCTATAAATTAATGTCATCAGGAAAAAAAAATAAGAAATAGTTCTTCTTTCAACTGAACATCATGTTAATTTAAGAAAAACATAGTACTGTGAGTTACCTTAACCAAAACCAGGCAGATTCTCACTTACTTCCACTGCAGTTGTAGTGGTAATACTCTTGAATGCTTTAGAAATGTTTATGATGTGACCGGATGGAAACCATCTTTCAAGTATTTCCATATATCTAGTATTATCTAAAATGCAACTTATGACAGGCCCAGAGAGTGTACTTTGATATTTGAGTTAGTCAGCAGAGTCTGAAACAGCTCTCACCTTGTGTCACGGCTCTGAGAGCTTTAGCAACCCGCCCTAGTGCGTGGTTGCACGGGCACTGCCATCGGTGACGCTTCCAGGAAGCATCTGAAAACAGCAACACCTGACGTGCCCTTTGCCACCTTCCCCAGCAAGGTCCTTCCCTGTTCATAGCGCTGAACAGCTGACTGCAGCTGGTCACTCTGCATCACCAATAACTACTGTCTGCAATTAGCGTAGTTCTTGCCGTGCCCTATGTTGGGTTTCCCTAGCCTATTCCTACGTGAGCTCATCGAAAATAGCTGTTAAAATCTTCTTTAAACTTGAGTAACAGATTGCCAATATTCTTATTCAAAGTAGTTAATATACCACTAAAATTCTTCAAGATATTTTATGAGTGTTCTACCACAGCACAGAATAACCTTTGTAGTATTCAGACCATCATTTCTCTCACATATCTGAGATAATCAGCACTGCAAGAATGAAAAAAAATTTCAAGTAAGAAAAAGGAAATACAATGCTATTTTAAGAGATCAAAGGAGAAACTTTAGTTAAAATACTTTACAATAAAATAATTATGATTATAAATCTCTTTAGTTAAATATATACACATTACATGGTATTTTAAAAAGAATGAACTTATTAAAGTTTCAAGCCAATCTAATGCACAAATCCACCACTTTGTCAGCTTAGACTGTAATGTCAGTTTAACATTCATAAATGGCTGCGTCGGACAAATCACACTGCTTTGTGCAAAACTAAAAAATATTAAGAAAGAACTCCAAGTCCTTCGGTTCCCATGGTAAATTGATAGAAAAGGTAGTATACACATACAAACACTTACACACACAATCTCTGATTGCATACAGAGGTTAGAATGACCAGCACTAAAATAACCCCCAAGTCTACAAAATAATTAATTTCTTGACTAGATTTAGTTTTTGAAGTTTAAAATGTTAAGTCCTATCAAAACTGTGCTTTTAGGCAGCCACGTGGCCAATAAGGTAGATGTTGTCATAAAGATGCCCTACAAAATCTTCACTAATATTCTGTGCAGCTCGTCGCGTATTTCGGATGAATTCTCTTTTTGACATTTTGTTCTTCACGTGAGGGCTGGTTAGATCAATGGAAAGCAGAATCAGAGAGTAACATAGTACGTAAACCGCATCTAGATGGGAGAGAGCAAAATAATTAATTAGAAAAAAGATATAAACAAACTGTGTTCATTTAAAATACCTTTCTCCTTGTTCAAGAACCTTAAGAGTCTCAAGCACCTGGGCACACAGTTATACGTACACATATATAAACTAATTTAAAAAGAAAACACCGAAATAAAAGCTAATATGAAGATAATGCCTATCTTTAAATATATGAGCAGTCCTGGTGCTGAAAGCTGGCTAAAGACAATTGGAAATGCACGTTAACTCCAGTGAGGCCTCAAATTCCCTCTCAGTTCTGTGGGACTATCCAAAGGGCAAAATGTTAAGTGTTTAAGGCTTTACAAGAGGGAACTTAGAGATATGCGAGAGCTTAAGCACAGACAAAAGTGAAGAAAAAGATATGCCTTCTTTTTTCTTTTCTTTCTCTAGTATTATCAACTACATCTAAGAAAATAATCTGCTTTTTTTGGTCTTTTTAAAACCTGTATGGGAGGTGCCTACACACTGAACATGGGTGAAAGACTCTCCCAAGCCAGAGTCTGTATTTTTATAATCATATGGTACTAACCTTAAAACCATCATGAACAGTAACATTACCTAATTACAACAACATTGCCATACACAAAAATATAAAGGTTGATTTGCTGAATAAAGTTCTCTTGCCTTACCAGGGCTAAGGCCAAGCTCTCTCATCAGGTCAGGGTTACAAGCACAGAATCTGTGAGAGAACTTTGTTATAAGAGTCTCCAGGTACTCGCCCCGCTCCTCAGGGGCATGAATGTGTCTGAAGAACTCCCTCAGTGCATTTGGCAAAAACTGATTTCTAAAGTTGTGCAGTGTCACAAGGTCATCCAAAACATCTCGCCTGGAAGAAGAGAATCCCCCATAATTACAGATATTTATAAACTTTAAAAAAGCATGTTTTAAAATCAAAATCAAATCTTTAGAGCTTCTGAGTTTTATAGTTTTGCTGAAAGACAAAAACTACAACTAACAATGCAAGGATAATAATATAACCATATCTTTTCCAAACATTTATTATAGTAGCCAAATAATACAAAAATATACATTAATCAGAATTCTAAGTTTCTGTACATGCATATTCATTCATAGTACATATACAGACTACATTTCTTTTAAACTATCTGACAAAGACATAAAAAAACACAAGATGAAAGGAAAAAGGAAAGATTTATGTGTATGATGCACATTTGGTGCTTAAGTATATGCTGTTACAGTAGTATCCTGTTAAAATGAGGCTTAAATGAAATAAAATTCACTCACAAAGACTACTTAAAGACTAAGTCCATTAGGGTGCAACACACCAGAGTTTTCCATTAGCACAGAAGGACCTAAAGGACTTGGACTAGCCTACACAAACAGAAGTGTGAAATAGATCTGAAGCAAATTTGGAAACCAGTTTGTGGAAAAACAAAGAGTACTCTTCTATACTGATCCTTTTTATTCTCCAAAAAACATAGGAAAGTTTCATTGCCTGGAAACCCAGTTTTTACTTTTAGTGCCCAATTACACACTATTTATCAAAGAAAATGAATGGCTGTAGGGACTGCTAATGCTGACTGCAGTTGTGTCTGAGGGGTATGGTTCTGTATGTTGGTGCTCCTCTTCCCTGATACTGCACTACCTAAACTTAAAGGCATCCTGGAGGGCTATTTTCAGGGGTTCTTAGGAATTGTTACAGTCTGACCAATACAAGAACCAAGTATCTGTTCAGTTTTAGCAGTAGCAGTATATAATTGCTTTTTTTCATGCATATTGAAATATTTAAATTACATTAATACAAACAAAATATTGATTCTTGAAAGGTGCTATAGACTGCAAATGAGTACGGAAACCCTCATGAGAGATTCAGATTACCTTTCATCCAGATAGATTCTCAGCTTCTTCCAATTTAGCGTTCTCGTACAAAAGATAAACTTGGCTATTTCCTTTGGCGAATCGTCTAGAATGCCTTTGGACATAAAGTAGTTGACCCCCTAAGATAAAAGGCATTTAGATGTAATTAAGTTTAATCTTCATATTGATTTCAGAAACAGGTCCTGTACTTAGCAACACATTAATATAATCCTACTATTTTTATTTCTTTTTCTACAAGCAAAATGATTTCTCTTCCCCTAAATTACACTTCAACATGCACAATACAATTTACAATTTTATATCAAATGTAAATAAACATAATGCACTGTTATGGTTGAGATTTTACACATACTCATACTAGGAAATGTAAAATTATGAATCCTATAGAAAGCATGACGGTTCTGGAGTATTCACAGTACAGACTATTATTTTTGTTTACATAATTTTATAATTGTACTTCATATGGTGCAAGGACCATGATGTTAATTTCATACCTTTTGTAGACAAGAAATTCTTAGCCATAATGTGCTTTGTCATCAGTATCTTTATGAAAACCTTAACACCAATGTTATCACACGTACATGGTGTCCCACATTCAAATAAACGCATTAAATGCATCTATTTAAATGTGTAAAAATGAAAATAAACAAACATATTGATTTCAAAGCACCAGTCAATATAAAGGCGTATGTAAATATATACCTAATTCAGAACACTGTTTCAAATTAAAAAGATTCCTTAAAGAGATTCATCCTTAAGAAAGGATGGAACAATCATATATATTCCATACTCATATTATCATTTCTAGAATTTTCTATGCTTTGTCAAGCATACATTTCTTTCAGAATAGGCACGCCAAATATCATATTGAAATATTTCAGTGATATTCTTTTGTTCATTAAAATATTCCAAAGCACGAAAACTACTTTCTCATGATTTTAGAATCTAAACCAACTTAATGCATTTTAAAAGTGTTTAAAAAATTCAACAAAAAAATTTAAACCTGAAGATAACTAAGGAAATATTTTCAAACCAATTTCTTGGAAAGCTAGGGTTTTTCTGAGCATTTTTTGTTGGATAGGAAATTTCTGAATAAAACAATTTAGTAGTGTAGTCAAAGAGATTTTTAAAAGATGAAATGAATCTTCTGGTATTAGAACTTGAGAATATTTTTCGAGGTTGACATTCAAGTTTATATTACACCTACAAAGGCATAGGAGCAACCTCTCATAGCTTCCTAGTGCTCTTCAGTTTTGCTTCTAAGAGAGAGAGAGAGAGAGAGATACAGGACTAATAACATACAGTTAAATAATTTCTTGCATCTCAAATGGGAATCTAAAAAAGAGGGACCAAAATGAAAATCAACTGCTTATTGCAATGAGTAGTGTAGAACACTAGGGCTGCACTAGCCTTTTACATCTTTGGCTTGACTCCGTTTCCATTACTTACATCCTTAGACTTACGTATTTGCTTCAGTAATAAGCATTTGCTTAAGCTAGTATAAACTGAAGCCTGGAGAGGAAGTCTCAGTAGTGTTTTACTTTTAAAGCCCATTCCTGATGAAATGTTTTAACAAGAACTTCTGTGACATATCCAGAAAAATATCCAGTATCTCATGGAGTGCACAGCATGAAAGTAGCACCTCCTTCGAGTCAACAGATTGTTTTTTCTGTGACAATAAATTCCATACAGCATTCAATTCCTGCATTAGATTACAGTTTAATGTGGGAACCTTATCTGAGAGGCTACTATTTCTTTTCACAGCATTCTTATTCCCCATCTCCAATTCTCTCTCTCCCCAACATATATTATCTATGTTTGTAAATGTTATCTTTTTACTCATTTTCCTCATCTCCTTTAAGAATAAAGAGGGTGTAACTTGTATATGCTTCAACAGACACCACCATTTTAGTTGCATTTTTTTAGTTCCTTTATTCTTAAGGAATAAAAAATACTTTAAAGAGTAATCAGATTTCTATTGTTGCAAAGTTCTTCAATTTTTGCTAACAACAAATGACATTCATTTAAAAGATTTATCACCATGTCATCAAGTCTGCTTTTTGTAAAACTGTAAATGAATTCCTTTCACAGCGCACCTTTCAAATAAATCACTTTTGCTGGGAAAATGGTCACCTGGAATAGGTTTACTAGCTGAAATAAGTAGTTAACACACTATGTTAAGATTATTTATCAGTCACCCGCTGATTCTCCAGAAAACACTTGTGAAGCAGCCACACAGATCTATGCCATTACCTACCACCCCTGAAGACATTTTTATAACACTTATGAAGCACAGAAGGGAATCCCACACATATGTCCTTGTAATTCTGGCTTAGTGTAAAGCTAATTAGGTAAACATTATAGCAGCTAAGATTTACAGGAGCTCTGTATCTACCTACCTTATGTTTGTCTACATTGTATCCCTTGCGCTAGAGAATTAGGAAAGCTGCCTTGGAGGTACCTTGCCTTACTGGCCATGAATGTTACAACTGAGTTTCAAATAGCTCAGAATAAAATCTTAATGGAAGTGTTTCTTACACTATGTTTCTTACACTAGAAGTAACGATCTTAAGTATGGATCGATAGTAATAACAAAAACAACTTTTTGCATTTCAATATGTTTTTTTTTATAGCTTTTCAAGTCACATGGTACTTTTATTGTCAATTTATTCTGTAACAGCAATGTCATTTCTAATTTGCCTTCTGACAGTCTTGCCTTTGCCCAAGACAAAATCATTACGACATTAATTTTTATGGAGTCTTTCCATTTATCATATCCAGGCAAGTATCTAAAATCAATTTAATTTTCTTTTTTTCAAGTTGATTTAAGTTCTGCATTAATTAATTTTCTTCTCTGCTAATAGTATTTACAAAACATTTCAAAATCACAGTTATATTAAACAAACTTGTGATGGAGTATTTTAAATGTAGAAATATTCATGTTGTACAGCTTCCAGAACTGATAGATTACAAGATTAATATCATCTAATTTAAATGTAGAATTTTAAAAAGGATTCAGCTCTTTGATCCATCCTCACTTTTTACGTAAATCACATAGAGCAATGCTTTTCCCTTCCCACATACACATACTTTTAATATTCTTAGGATAAATAAATCAATGCATCTCAAGCATTGCTTGTTCGCTATGGAAAAAAAGGGTAAGTTTTCTATTTAAGTCATAAGCTGTGGGCCTTTGACAAAAATATAGTTAGAAATCCACTACATAACAAACATTTTACTACCTGCAGACCATTGATAATTAACAGCTGGTTAAGATTTCTTTACAGAAGTCTCCAAAACTGCATTTATAAACAAAAAGGTGAGAAAACTCACCTCCCTGACAAAAACTAAGGCAATGAATGAGAAAGTCAATTAGGAAAGTAGAAAGCCAGGCTTAAGTGTAAGCATGTCTCTACTTGCTGTATTTTATTAAGTTAGTATACTATGTGAAGAAAATTCTGAGCTCATTGAATTCTGAGAGTTTCAGTGCTGTCCATAATTTACTGGATTCATAAAAATAAATGTTATTTAACAGAATTGATTAGAACTGTCATCATTAAGAAGGAAACAGAAGTTAAATATCCTTTTCCTGACAAGTGAAAGTGGAGCTATTCCACCTTCAATTTCAATTATAAGTAAGTTATAACATAACCTCATATAATAAAATTGAAGTATATTTTATAGGGGGTCAGGAACAGTATAGCAAACAGTTTAAAATACCGTATGGGTGCTTACGAACTCTGAGCCATAAGCAGAGCGTGATACAGAATGAGCACTGCATGAAGAACACTTCACATACACAATACACTAGAATAAAATACAGCCGAGACCATGTAGGCAGATTGCACAGCAATAATTTTCATACTTGAGTCTTGATACTACAACTACACACGCCACCCCTCAGTTCTACAATGGTGCTGCCATATGAAAAAATTAAAAGACCCCTCCAAATCAGAAGCAAGACATGCACTGGATTTTTTTTCCCCCTCAAATTATACGCAGTGTGATTAGGCACATCCTTTCGGGTGGATGTGAGCACCTGCTAGGAACTACACAAGCTCATGCACACAGCCAATACATGAAACTGCAGCAGATAGCACAAGGCCATGCACACAACAAGGGCTAACCAGAGAATCCTACCACAAAGTGTGCAGATGCTCTCCCCTACCCCGTGAGCCACCGCTAGCTCTGGAGTTGCTGCTGTGGAGCCTGGTTACCCATTTTCATGACACGGGCGGTGTCCTTTGGAGAATCTTGCTCCTGAGGCTGTAAGTATTCTTACTTTTATAGTATTTTGATCGGGTCTGTTATCAAATGTAAAGCAGAGTTTGGCAGGAAATTCGGAGACACAGTTTGTAATAGTGGAATGTCACATCATATATTCCAGTCACAGTGTCCTTATAATAATTCTGCCAATATCATAGTTGTAAGCAACAAAAGCAATGGTATTTGTAAATTCTCCTTAAACTCAGGCCCTGAATAATTCCTACCAGGCTATGGTGCCCCACAGGGAGAGAGGAACAGAAGCCCTTAGGAGATACCCTGATATTCTAACTTCTCACTAGGCTTGCAGCGGACTGTTCAAACCTCCATCACTGCAACAAAACCATAAGGAACCCCGAAGAAATAGTATAGATTAATGCCTAATTTAGACTAATCCATCACTCCAATTTCGCATTTTTATTTCCTTTAAAAACAACACCACTTTTACTCAGTGCCTTTCACGAAGTCTTCAAATGCTTTCAACCAACAAGAACTACTTTAACATTAGGCTGAAAAAAAAAAAAATCCAGCCTATAATAAACTAAGAGAGTAAGTGAAGAAGTATCTTGAAACAAATTAAGGCAAAGAAAAAATCTTAGTGGGCGAAGGTGTTACCATTAAGACTTGATTAGGACATGCACTCTTGATATTACATTTCCATTTTCTAAACATTTGAGTTTCATTTGAAAAGTTTCACATGTAATACTAAATTCACTACGGAAATCAATGCTTGTCGCTCCTGAGTGGCAAACTGCTGACAGGACTTCTCAGGAGGATGCACTGCAGTACAATGAACGCTATACCACAGAAATCACCAAAAGCTCTATTTTGTGATTAATAATAAGAGTTGTGGGTCTCTTTATCAAGTAAAAAATGAGATAAAGCAAGAGTCAAGAGTGTAAACAAAGTCATATTATTGTAGTGATTCATATACTGCTTTATTTCATTCTGTAGCATAAGAACATGTTTTCTGCATCATAGCAGCAATATGAACTACTAGCTCCAAAAATATATCTTTCTGTGCCTCTTAATCCTGGTCTTATTTTGGATTTATTCAGTTACCACTTCCTTGTGTATATGTAGGAAGTTAATACTTAGTTTTGTCCAGTACTGTGTACTTATATTTTCCGGGAAAACATGAAAGAGGAGTCTGATATTGTACATGTAAGATTTCATTCATCGTTTTGGGTTTAGCCGCGTATCTCCCAGGCAATAATTATCTACTGTCACATTGCTTTATTCTTTGACAAGTGATAGAGAAAAGGCAGAAACTGACTTTTTCAGCTAGTTGCATGAGTTAATACATAGAAACATTTCTGTTCTATAAGGGATTTTTTGGAAATTAATATATGACATCATGGATTGTGAAGAAGTATTTTGTTTATGCAAAACAAACATCCCACTCCAACCCCCTCCCAGCCCTCAAAGAAAAAAAAATCAAATCACACTGCTATGTAAGAAAATTCAGTAGTACATATTTTTAATAATACTAATTTTGTGTGTTTATATTAGCTTTTTTGGATTTTGCTTTGGCACATTAGCATAAACTATATTTTGCCTATTGACTGTGGAAATATTTTAAAAATGTTTTACAAAGTAACATAATATTTACAAAATTTGTTAATTTTGTTTCTTTATGCTTCATCCTGCTTTACTTAAGTCAACTGAAGTATCAAACCAATACTTTAAAGTAACATTTTGGCATTATAATTTATTTGAGCACTTTTAATCCTTTCTAAGTTGACCACTGTGTCTTCAGACAGGATCTGCCCCTCATTTTTTTGTCAATATGTGGTTATAAACTTCCATAGGCATCCATAGGTCAGACTGCTGTGCAGAGTGCTTATGAGACAAGCCATGTAAATGGTGTGCACAGGTACTGTAGGCAAAAAAAAAGGTCAAGGCAGGGCTATAATTTATCTACCAATCCTGCAGCAAGACAAACATTTATTAAAACTTGGCTTCTATATAATTACTAAACAAAAATTACAGTCATTTTAACTATTTATTACTGTCAGCAACAGGTCACTTACCTCATCAGGGTTGGCATTAAAGGTGAGACTGCCCTCATCCAGCTGCATATACAATTTTCTAAAAGAAAATCCTAGAGGTGGATTCTTATTGTATATAGAACAGTGACCCCAAGTGGATTTGCACAACCTAGGAAAATAAAGTCTAATATCAAAATTCTTTCTGTATTCATGTATTTTACACATAGAAAACATTATCAATACCACAAAACTATGTACTTAAACATTATGAAAAGTCAGAAGTAGACTGTTTGTAACACTTACTTCCTTAGCCTGCCTGTTGCTAAAATTTATAATATGTTTATTAGTCAGATTTGGGTGTATTTGAGTGCAGTCTCAAAAAACATCCCAGCAGGAGGCATCATACTAGCTCTCAACAACTGAGACTTCTGGTACATCCAGTAGTCGAGTACTCGGTCACAGTGACAAGTCGTTCTCCTGCAGCCGTATGAGAGGTCTGTGTTGCTTTCTTTGTGCTACAGCTATGCTCAAGTGAGTGCCAAGCCATATCTGCACCAAATAACACCATTAATTCACTGCTTTCTGCCTGTCCTTTTCCCAGACTTTACCAATCCAGGTTGTCTGATCCAGCCCCAACCCTCCACATATATTTAATCTAGATTTTCCATTATTTCAATAATTAAGCTTAAACATACTTAATGCATTAGGCAGTAGAAAGTAGCCGAGGTTTCATCCCTTTTTAGCTGGAGCTTTAGCTGAGTAGATTTGCTTGCTTTAGCTGGATATTTGTCTGAAGTTCAGAGAGGAAATAAGGGAAATATTTGAGCTGTGCCTTGAGCTAATACAAAAGTGAAGACAAATCCTTGTTTACCTCCGTGATATATCCAGCTGGTTTGTAGTAACACACATGTGTAAATGTACTAATCTCCACTAACACCTTTTAGTAATTACAAATGCAGAATAATGCATTTTTAAATTGTACTCATGTTTCTCTTATGTTAAATCTCAATTATCTCAGGATATTTTTAAATACTACACCAACAAAGCACGTACTGAGACAAACTTTACATCTACTAATTATTTTTACTGCATTCAGGTGATTTTTTATTACTGGCTTACCCTTGCCAAAGAAGCTCATCGTTAGCAAGATCCTGCCAGACACACGAAGCCAGGCAGAGATCAGTTGCATTCAGGTATGACAAAATGGTAAAACTAAGCTCTGGGGGTAGCATCTCCAGATTAATGAATCCTTCTTGTTCTTTAGATTTTCTTGTCTTCAACAGATGGTAGATGTCAATGCCTCCTTGGGTTTGTTTGCGATGGCTTGTACTGGAAACATTATTAGTAGCTATCCTCCTACCATGCTCTCTGGTAAGATAGCCTTGTCCACTGTATCCTTGGTGTTGCAGCTGCTGGTTCCTAGCAACTCTCCAGAGTCCCTGACCCATCTGCGAACCTGCGGGACATAAAATGAAAATCATATATTGAGCTGACAGCTTTTTATAGAAATTTCTAAGACAGATGTACTGGAAAAATTAAAATGAAAAACTATAATCGAACAGAGAAAAAGTTAGTTTTGTCAAAATTATGCTAATACATTAGTGTGTCTCCAGCAGAGAAACTGAATAAATACTGAAAAAAAAAAATCTTTAAAAAAAAAAATCAGGATATTTTTCCAGGCGTTACTGCACTGAAAGAATTGCAAAATTTCAATAAGCTTCTGCAAACAGTACCAAAGATTATCCTTGTGAATTATTCTGTCCCATGCAAGTTAAGAAGTTAATCAGAACATTTGGAATAATAACCCTCAGATTACTTTTAAAAAATCACAGTAACAGATTATTTAGAAACGGTTATGTGCTGTAAAAAGTAAAGAATAAATATAAGTGTTTGTGCAGTGAGTAGCTGGGGGGAGTAGCTGACACCCCAGAGGGCTGCGCTGCCATCCAGAGGGACCTGGACAGACTGGACAACTGGGCG
>JAWLRI010001006.1:1362579-1419227 GCA_034781795.1 Crypturellus tataupa
CCCCCAAAAAAGGAGTCAAAGTCAATTTTGTTGATCATCCTGTTGCATTTTTAAGTTTTCCTGCATATGTAATTTTTTTTTTTTTTTTTTTTTTTTAGGTGAGAAGAATATACTGTATTACACTTACCTCATGATCTAAAAGAATAGCATTTGAAATAATGGCAACAGGAGACCTAAAAGGAAGTTTAAGAAAAATAGAGCAAGGACTTCGCTTGTTAAATTATCCAAGAGATGTGGATTATACTGGGTAAGAAGGAGTGTGAATAAATTTATGCTAATATGTGATGAGAGTGAAATATGTAAGCAATGTGTTTGATACATTTTTAGTATGAGAAATATGATCTCTCTGTGTTTGTTGAATAATGGAAGGCATAAGAGTAGCCTAAATGGATAAAATACGTATTCTAAATGTTATCCGTTATGTTTGTGTAAACAAAACGGATTGAATGTTTCAGGAAGTAAAAATTGTTAATTTTCTTGTATTGCATTAAGTAATAGCTTAAAACCATGAATAAATAAAAATTATCCCAAAGTCATGGTACTGAGAGAAGTTAGGGTGTTTATTAGGTAGACAGTTATGCCATGACATGCAAATATGTTATATTTTCTAGATGAATGATCAGTTCAACATACCTTTTGACTCTACTGTGTCACTTTTAAATTTGTCATTAACATAATACTTCATGATCTTCCTTCTTTTCATGGATCAGAAGTACTGGTCACTAAACTCATCTTTGTGTTCAGGGTTCTCTTGTATCATGTAAAATCTGTGAGGGGAAGAAAAAAAGCCCCTTGAAGACATGTCATCCATTTAAGGTGGAAAATTAGTGTTTAGAGAGTAAAGTCTGTTGAGTTTTAGACTTGACAAGGTTAGAGCAATTGGAGGGCTCACTTAAAACATTTCAAGATCCTTACAAATAATAATATGGACTTCTGAGTGAGGGTTCTTGGAAAATTCCATTGATCAAGATAGCTGGAAAAATCTTGAAGTGCAAGCTCATTTGATGTTAGTATCATACTGGCTATATTAGTATACTTCTGAGGTGAGATGTTTGAAGCGACTTTTGTCTCTTTGTTATGTATAAAATACTTTTGTTTTTCAATAGGTTAATAAAGGGTGATCCAGCTGTATTTTTACCCATCATCAGTTATTCTTTTACATCTTTCTCAACGTACATAGCAGAACTTTTGGTGAAATGTGATGTAGAACTCGCAGCAAAGAGTGACTTGCGTTTTATTGAAGCGATTTATAAGGTATCTGACTTAGTGCTCTTTGCACAAGAGGGACAACTTTGAATATGACCTCATAACAGTGAAACATCTAGTGTGAGTTTTATTAGTGCGTAAAAATATTGACAATAAAAATCATTTGCTGTTCTGCTAAGATTTCAGGTGAGCCATAACTAGCTCTAAATCTTAACTTACATTTTTCTGGAAATAAAAGCAGATTGTGTTAGCTAAATCTCAGTTTTGAGACTAACATAAAATACAATTGATTAATGTGACAAATGGCAAAATATTTATTCCACAATACATTTATATAGTCAGAATTATCTTAGAGGAATTATGACCAGTAAAAAATCATAGCAAACATCAGTAAAAGTGCTAACAAGTAAAAACTATAGTTATTTTAAAATGCCTTGACAAATTAATATATAAAGTCAAAATATTTTTTGAATTGAATGAAACTAATTTCATGCTGTCCTTAATATATCTGTAAATATACTTTACATCTGTGTTAAAGGCAGACTGCTTATGTTAATGTCAATTTACTCGGATTAATTTCTCATCTGGAGAAGACAGACTGCATTACAGAGAAACGTGGAGTGGCAGTCTTACTATCCCTTTGACTTATTAATGAAATCTTTTACTGTACACTTGTAATTCTTTGTTTGAATTCTTTTTTTTTCAAGTTAGCATCTACAGTAATTTGTTTGATACATCTTAAGATGATGTGAGAGAAACTGCAAGAGTGATGTAAATGAAAGGGGTATTTAAACAAGAAATGGTGGGTTGAAAGGCCTAATCAGAAGAATCACCCCAGAATATGTCACTTAGCAGTTAATTCCTTATTCATTTGGTGATGTGTAGAATGAAAGCATGATAATCTCGAAAACAAAGTAATTTTTTTTAATATTGCAGCTTCTTCGGGATCTATTTCAATATAAACCAATCTTAACAAAACAGCAATTTCTTCAGTTCGGTTTTGCAGAACGAAAAATGCAGATTGTTTGCGACATAATCAACTTTGTGATGAAGAAGCATAAAGAATTAAGTAACTTGAATAAGGTAATGACCAAATAGCTTTGAGACTGATTTCTTCTTTTGAAGATCAGTTTATCTGAGGACAGAGGATCATTGATAATACAAATAGGGGGAGAATGTAGTATGAATTACCATTATAAGATGCTTGACTAGTATCAGGTATAGAAAAGACAAGAAGCTACCAGTGCTTTGCAGTATCAACAAAATAAAATTATTAGGAAAAAATGATAAATGTACAGCAAATGCTTTCTTTTACATTTCTAAACATCCTAAATGTTTACCTCATTAGACTTTTATGTAGACTTTAAAACAAAGTAAACCCTTCTGATATGTCAAAGTTCTGGTTTAATTTAAATCCCACACTTGTATTTATATTCCTGCAGAATACATTTTAAACTTAATAATTAATTTGGTGCACTTTAAGGTGTTAATATATATCAGTGTGTGATGTGTTTAAAGCTTAATATTTTACAGGATTTTGTGATAGATTTGTGTTTGTAGCAATCTTCAGAATTTCTGTATTCTGTTTATCACTTTTGAGGATGTAACTAAGTCCTTCTTTCCTATTTGTCATTCACTTTTGTTGCAAGTTATTTTTGTGTTTAAGACTAGCTTTGATGCATCCTTGACCTATTAGTGCATGGGTACAGCATTCAAAAAGAGATCCGTTTTTCTCTATTAATTTGACTCGTACTTAAGTGTATTTTAGAGAGTGTTATATTGCAGAATTCCAATTGTGTTTACATTTGTACTGTTCAGCCTTCCTGCCTGTTAAGGACACTTAAAAATGATGTTTTTCTGAAGAAATTATGCCTGTATTATGCCAGCTTTTTTTTTTTTTTCCTCCTTTTCATTTTGAAGGTCAAATCCCAACCAAGAAGAAAACTTGGATCTTTAAAATATGAACTACGGTCAAATTGCGATAAAATTCATGCTGAACATAATGACAGTGCTGTGAATCTGAAACAGGTATGTCTATTCTTTACTTTATAGGTCTAAAGGCTGATCTGAGTAGTAGTAAATAGGGACCTTTTCTGAAATGTTGGCTATTTGCCAACAACAATCAAGGGAAATAAGTATTTTAATCTTTCTTGTAGAGCTTTTTCTTCTAAAAGATTGTGTGGTAGTTCTTATTGTTGGGGCATCTTGTTTGTGAGTTGATTTTTACGATTGAGATTCACGCCTTCTTACCCACATACTGAAATCTAGCAGTCCTGATTGTTAAAAGGGGGTGTTTATATTTTCAATAATTTCTATGCAAACCAAGGTATATTTCAAGACAGAAAAGTGTGTGCATAGGTTTTAAAAAGTTAAATGCTAAAATAGTAGCCCTTTGTGTCAGTTAACTAGTGCGTGATTTTAAGAGTTCTTATAATGAATAACACTAGTGAGTGGCTTTTTCTTTTTTTAAAACATGCTCAAAAAGCCTCAAGTAGTACGACATCCAGAAAGTGAAGATGGTGACAACCTTTATCCACCAGCCCTTCCAGTACAGAGAGACAATGAAGAAGAATTATACTTAAATCATGATGTTCTGGAAGTCACATGTGAAGAAGTAAGTTCCTGCAGCTTGACTATAACTTACATGGTAAATGTGTATGGAAAAAGAAAATGCAATAAAATTGTACTGACCTTTCAAGAGACAGTTCTGGCAACACAGTTCTTGAGTTTGATAAGTTCTATTATTTTGTATTTTATTTTTTAATTTTTTAACAGTACAGAGATTTGTCTATTGACTTGATTTTTTTGAATTAATTGGTCCATTTTATCTTAACTATCATAGTGGAAGATTAGTTTTCAGATATATTTTAATGGATTTTTGTACAAAGGATGCCATAGCATCCTTTCTACTGTAATCGTTTGAAGTGGGGGGGGGGGGGGAACCCTTTTTAGACAATAAAGGAAAAAACATCACTGCTTTATCCATAAAAGATGTTTTTACTCGGTTCTTCTGTTTTCTTGAACATCAGCAAATCCTTTTTATGTTACCATTTCTCTCTGCAGTTCCTGGTACCAGCTAATGGTGAGATTATGACACAAATTTGCTGGAAACCAGTTTCTGTTACTGCTAACATTTATGTAGAATAGATTTTAAAAGTGGGTAAAAATAATATGGTATTTCATGTCCAAAACATTATTCTTTCAATAAAATGCTTTCAAATGTAAACAGCCTGTTTACAGTCATTTGGGAAGAAAAAGTGTTCTTTAACGTGTCAGAACGCAGTTGCTGAAGGAGAAAATTTCAGTGAGCTCTACTTATATGTCTAAATTGGATGACATGTATTCTTATCTATGTTTCCAGGCCTTAGAAGATAATTCTCAGATTGAGTTCCTTAAGTGCCAGCTCGCTGATTGCCAGGAAAAGCTTCATAAGCTAGATTGGATAGAAGAGAAACTATCTGTTTTGGAAGACAGACTGAAAGGAAAGGTGATCATAGATGAGAAGGACTGGAATAATTTGTTGAGTCGAGTTTTGCTGCTTGAAACTGAGCTATTGCTGCAGTCAAAAAAGGTACACCAATTTCTGCTTTTCCTGACAGAAAGGGTGGTAGTAATACTGTCTGACCAAGGCAGATATGACAATAGTAATACTATTTTCTATAGTGCTGTACAACCATTACTAAATGGCAACAAAAGTCTTGTGCAAGTGTAATGCTTGTGAGTCTGGTTCTTTCTGTTCTTCCTCCCTCTCTCCCAGCTTCCTGATGCCTTATTTGATGGATAGCTTTGATGTTTCTGGCTTTACTGATAACACTTAATTCCCCTCCCCTATTTCCTTCTTAATCCCCACCACCACCTTTTCATACATTCCTAAATGTACAGAAGTGCCACAGTTGTGATGTAACTACATTTGGTATATCATGAATCGGTTACTGCAGTCAAACTGTATTTTTTTTATGCTGTTGAAAGTTCTTTGTGTATGTGTGCAAGCACATTATATAGTTTCATACGTGTGCATGTAAATATCTCAAGGTGTTAACTGTAGCATCATACTTTTGAACAACTGTTTAATGTAAAAAAGTTTTTTACTTAGATCTCATATGTATCCTTCTGATACTAGGAAAAGATCTAAAAAAATTGAAAACTCAAGTGAAAAATGCTTGATCAGTATTTTATATATATATATATACTTTTTTTTTTCTCTGTAGCTGTCTAAATGTTTAATATATGTGTAACCAGGAATTTGGGCTATGCTGCTGGCCTTGCAGACTTGAAGATGTTACTAGTAGGAGACTAAGGCTGTGAGAGCTGGGCCTGTTTAACCTAGAGAAGACTGATAGGTGATCTTACCAGTGTGCATAAATGCCTTAAGGCAGGGTGTTAAGAGGATGGGACCAGATTATTTTCAGTGGTGACAAGCGATAGGAGAAGAAGCACAGACTGAAGTGCAGGAAATTCTGCCCGAATCTGAGGAAGAACTTCTTTCCTGTGAGGGTGACAGAGCACAGAAACAGGCTGCCCAGGGAGATTGTGCAATCTCCTTCTGTGGAGATCTTCCAAATCCTTCTGGATGCAACCCTGTGCCATGTGCTGTAGGTGTCTCTGCTGGAGCAGGGTTTGGATTAGGTGATATCTAGAGGTGCCTTCTAACCTCAACCATTCTGTGATTTTTTTGTAATGCTTGTATACAAAAGTGTTTTGTGTGTGTGTGTGTATGTGTGTTCCTTAAACATTTTGCCTAATAAGCACTTTTGAAGTGGAAAGTAGTCAGGCTGATCTTTATTTTGAAAAAGCATAAAAGAATAACTGGTAGCTTTCTCATTTGCATTTTTTCTAGGCTTTTGCTTGTTTTGTTTTATGGTCATTAATGTCTCTAATTACCATGTAAAGTCAGTCTCTAATGGATAAATACTATACCTTAATTATTGGTGGGCATAGTCCAAATAAGATCCTTCAAAATAGCTGTGTTTTGTTAGCTGTCTTAACAGGCTTTCAGCTGAACAGCCATGAAGAGATTTGTCCATGTGTGCCCTTTCCAGAAAGTGGTTGCTGTGTTTATGGCATTACCACCATGGGAAAGCCTGTGTTTCAGACAAGTCTCATTCTTTTATTACTTTTAGCAGTAAATTGAGCTCATGGAAACGCGTAACAATGAGATTGAGAGGTTTGAAATAGTCTGAAATAGTTGCTTCTAAAATTCGTAACATTACTATCATTCAAATATTCTCTTTTTTTTTCCTATTTTGCATGTTCAAGTCTGCAGAAACAAGCTTGGTTTTAGTTTGTGTGTGGCATTGCTGCTTCAAAGCAAAAGAAGCTGGCTTTTATGTTTTTTAAAGTCTTCCAACATCTGACTTGTTTGGCAACTGCCAAGAAAAAATCCTTTGGACCATAGAATTGCCGTTCTTTGTTTCATGGAAATCCATCCAAGTTGTGCTTCACAGATAGAGTAACAGTTGAGAATTACTTCTTTCTTCTTACCCTTGCATTTTGCAGGAAACTTCTGTCATTTAGCCAGCGTAACAGGAACACTCTATGATCCATCTTGCACAGCTGCCAAAGTAGCAGCAGCTGTGCATGCAGCTTCAAGAAGGTCTGAAAGCTACTAACTCTGTTTCACGGGAAGGGAAAGAAGTCAGTGCAGATATCTTTCCCTCCACTCGTTTCATTTTCATTCTTTTTTCTTCCCCCCTCTGTGGCTTCTTCCCATGTAATACTTAATACTTTTCTCTCCCTTATGTCTTTGAGTAATATTACAGCTGCTAACTGGCCTAGTTATTCCAGGTTAAAGAGTGATAGACTTTGTAAATTGTAATGAAAACTCATTGGTGAATTGTCTAGAGATTGTTATCTACATTCTTTTTTGTTTAAAAAGATACATACACACATTTAGTGTTAGTGCAACTTTAGTTTTGTTTCCTTGCCTGTGAACAAAATGGCACTGAGCATTGAGACACAGAGATGGAATTAAGCACTGAGCCATTCTTGTAGGAGCCTTTTCTCTGTTGGGAGCCCAGAGAGCAGGCTGCAGATGGACTTTGGAGTTCTGAATGTTTAAGTGGGGGGAATTTCAGTTCAGATCTGTAGCCCAATGTTTTCAAGGTTGAGGCGCTACATTTCTGAATATCAGGTGGAAGTGCAAACTGCATTTATTTTAAGCGAACAGCAGCAAACCTTAGGATGTAACTGTTGAGATAGTTCTTGGTCTATCTGATCATTTGAATTATACTTGAGTTATTTGCACTACTTGGAAGCTTTTGACCTGCTATTTAAGAACTATATATATATATGTATATATAGAGAGAAATAAACCTTTTTGTAATGCAATATAACTATGTGTGATTTTTGACCCCTATAAGAGATAATGCATTTGTATTGATTTAGTACATGCATATGTAGTTACTATTTAAATAAAATTTTAAGTAGGATATATGACTAAAATGCAGTAAATTGTATTGTAGAGTGATGTAACGGGGTTCAACAATGTAAATCAAGAATGTTCATCCAGTAGGATTCCGGTTTCTCCTGGTGAGTGTTTATGACTTTTTTTAATTAAAGGCATATGCTATATACCTTTTGTAAGCCCTGACTAGAATGGTGTTTTTAAGACTTGAACTCGTGAGTTGTTTTGTGTCTGTATCCTATTTTTTAGAAGCTTTCTTTACCAAAATAATTATTTTTAAAACATTAATGCAAATATATAGCATACTAATTAAATGTTACAAATAATACCTTGCCAGAAAAATCCAAGATGCAAATATATTTTTTAATAATTTTGATTTTTAAAAAGAAACAACCTACCAAAGTCTTCCTAATGTAAATGATGGGTCTGTTGGTGCTGAATGGATGCCTAACCTAACCTAACCCCAGTGGGAGCCTAGGACATCACAGAGAGCTGGCCTAGGAAAACTGCAGGAGCTTCAAAGTTCAAGTTAAACAAGGAAGTGATGATTTTGTTTATAATGTTGCTGCTTACAATACCAGTTATTTATTAAAAACTAAAAACATATTTCAGTAGGAAGTTTACAAAGAATGGATGCTATAGGAAATTAGTATTAAATATTTGACCCAGTAGTTATATTTAAATGTTCATTTAACTGTTGTCAGGATAAAGTTAGCATTTCTAGATATTTTCTTTTAAATTAGTCTTGTATATGTTACACTTGGTATGTCCCACTTTTGTTGTTTTAAGGAATGGGAAATGTATTTTGGACACTCACAGTAGCTTCCCCCCTACTCTTCCAAATAATGCTTTCTCTTCTGTTATTGCATACTGTAAATCAAAACTACTTGATAGCTGACCTTGCAGTAGAGAGCAAAAAGGCAAAGGTGACAGAAAAATGAGTATTTCTCTGTAGATACAGAGAGGAAGGAGGAGATGCCACAGAGTCTTCATCAGTCGTCTGGGTACAGTTCGCTGTTATCCACAGTCCCATCTCCCAAAGCCGTGACCATTAATTGTCATGATCTGACAGATGTTTCAAAGGTAAGTAAAATTGGTAAACTTAGCTGATTTCCTTTCTAAGGTTAAAAGAGCAAGTAAGCTTTAGTTTTAGTCATTTATACTACGAGTGGAAAAGAAGGAAACTATGCAAAGCTACATCCAGGCATGTTGCTTAAAAATCCTCCTGATATGTAAATAATGTTTGAAGTCTATTTCTCTGAATTTTCTAAGTTGAAAGTATATCTGAAGATCTCTAACTTTGAAGAGTTCACTAAATTTGTTGCTTTTAAATTGCAGGAGACAACAAGACAAAGAATGGAAAGGATAAGTAAAATGTAAGTAATAAGAAAGAGCAGCAGGAATTCATTTCCCAGGAGGGAATACTAAGGAGGATACTAAGGCATACAGAGAATGTACATATGTGTTCCAAACCTCAAAGGTCTCTACATCAGGTGTGGCATTTCCTTATGACTCCACTGGATAATAAATCCACTTACAGTTCTGTATTTGTGGGAAGAGTCACTGTTTTGGTTTCTAACAAGCAAGAGAAATCATTCTTAATGGTATTAACTGCACTGCAGATTAAAGGGTGTTTAAAATCTGTTTGACAATAGGAATAATATATATTTTCTGATAAGAATTGCCTGGAATTGGTTTTTGTTTTTACAGGAACAAAAAGTGAAGTATGTGTGTTTTTTTTTTTTTTTTTTTTTTTTTTTTTTTTTCCCTTTTAATAAAAAGGAAGATGAGTTTCAGGCAAATCACTGCATTAGATACATTAGGGTATTACCCTGAGATTTGTAATGTGTGGGTGTGGTTTTTTGAAAGAAGTACTTTTATTAGAGTTGGCAAGAAGAAATGAATTGCTATATAATATTTCCTTAAGAAGAGATATTTATTGTACAAATGTCTGATCTTAAAGCTATAGCCATTTTTTTGTGTGATTTAACCTCAAATTTTATTGTTGATTACTTATATATTTTATGTGTGTGTGTGCGCTTAGTGTTTATTGATAATTGGTAGGCATTCAGTATTCCTACCAACTGCAGGGGAAGAGGGAGAATGGGAAGAAATTGATTTTACTGCCACTTATTCTTTTTAAACCTTCTAAGGAGTCTAAAATAAGAGCAACACTTGACTAGTGTTTTACTGTGCTTTAATGTGTGTGTCTAAATTTATTTTCAGGATTGAAGAGACCTCAGAATTGTTGAAAAACTCAAGCAACACCTCTGAGAAGACCTGAAGAACAAATCTTTGGACCTATTCTTTGTAGTTTATGAATATTGTACCTAATATATATGTTTGTACAGCATTGAAATTTTAATATATAATTTGATCACCAGTGCTCCTATTGTTTTAGAATAAATATTTTTAATGCATTTGTGTATTGATTTCCTTATTTTTGTTCTTTAGCTTTTTGCCTTTTGGGGAAAAAAAATCAAAATTGTTTCCTGCCTTGGTAAAGTGAAGTCATTACAGCAATGTATTTTTGTGTTGACATTTGTTAGCACTGTGCTAATAAGTGTGTTGTGTGTGGAGGCTTGAGGACCATGGTTTACATCCTCTTGGAAACACTCCAGCTGGGACTAGCATATTGCACCCAAGAGGGTTTCTTACATACCATCTTACCATCTGTATTGCTGAATAAGTATTAAGGGAAACTTAGATACACAGTTGTAAATAAATATGTATCTTTAGGGGGTTTGGCTTTTTGAGTTTTTTTTTCAAGTAAATTTTCATGTCTGGTTGGAGGGTACCAACACATTATGGCTTCCATTAACACTGACAAAGCAAGGGTCAGTTCGATCCTAAACACTAAAATGTGTAAGTAAGTTCACAGACTTTGACTGCAAGAAATGTGTTGAGTGTTTTAGTACTCTTACCCAACACATTTTAAGACCAGCAGCACAGATGGAGACCATCCAGTACACAAAGATACACCATGCTTTTATGATTTGAAACTGTATAAAACTTCTCTTTAGAGACATAAGTAGATGTAAGACTTCCATAAACATCATATAGTGAAATCAAAGGGTATGTGTGGGGCTTGATAAGAACAGGAGATTCCTTTTTAACCCTTGCTATAATGCTCGGCATTAAATCATATCAGATCTTTTTTTTTTTTTTTTTTTTTTTTTTTTTTTTTGTGTGTGTGTGTGTGTGTGTGTGCCCTATAACAACTTCACGTGAAAAGTTTGATAGCATGATATGTGTTTCTTTTTTGACAGAGTTTGCAAATGAAGGTGAAAGCAGCTGTTTGACATTACTCTAGTAAAAGTGATTTATATGACTTAGCAATAATTATGATCTTTAACCGTATGGAATATATGACTTTTTACAGAAGAACATATGGTGATCCATTATTGTTATATAAACTTAGTCAAGAGGTTTTGGGCTTTTGTCGTAGAACTTCTCCACTATACGTGTTTCCCAAAAGAAAAATGTTAATGTTAACTGATGATGTGAACTTATTTTGCACCTTGATAGAAAATAAACCTTGCAATCACTCCATCCATTATTCTAACAGTGAAATGCAGTAGAGACCAAATGTATAGAGAATATAGGTGGCAGTATCTTGTAAAATAGAACTACAGCACCATCTTGTGGACATCTTTACACAAAATAATTAGCAATATACAAAAATGTATATTGCTTCTCAAATCATATTTCTTTAAACTGCTAAAGACCAAATGTTTTGAGATACTGCCTTTTCTCTATCTTTATATGGAAGAGATGAGAGACAGAGTGGATTAGGAAAAGATATTTCTGTTTAAGTAGTGTGCAATTTAATGTCATATTTTTTGGTAGTGCACAACGGAAAACTTTGAGCTGCTCTCTTTGCAGAAACTTGCATGCAGTATTTTCAAGTATGTTTTCAAGCACAAACAGGGTTAACTTGATCAAAATGAAGCCAAGGTTGCTTTTTATTTTATTTTATTTTTTGTTTGTTTGAGGGCCATGAGGAATTGGTTTTCCTCTTCTGCAATCACTTACGAAGGTGTTTTCTCACATTTTTTTTTTTTCTTTCTTTTTTTCTTTAATGAATGCTTTTTTGTTGTCTGAAAAAGAAATAGGTAAAACATTCAATACCTCTTTACATGTTTGAACTAATTTTTCATGGAATTTCATCATTGAAAATAATTAGTACAAGTAACAACAAATAACAGTAGAACTTTGCTGAAGCAATGCAAAAATTTTGTCAAAAATTAAAATAATAGTACAGTTTGAATAATGACCTGTGTGATGCTACCTCAAGCACTGTCACAACAGTCAAAATTGGCATTTTACATCTGCAGACAGTTGGGGTGGATCTTGCTGAGTGACAGAAAACATTGGAGACCTTCCAAAACAAAAGATAAATTTAGTGAATATTCCTTATGATAGTTTCTGTCATATCGAGTTTTTTTTCCTGTAATTTGAGAAGAGTTCCTGTTATTCAAAATATGAATTGAGCTACTTCTCTTTCTTGCAAGTCAATATATGCATTATTCACTAACTAATAATTAAAAACTTTTATAGTTAGGAATCCACCTTGACAAGTGTAACAAGTTTCTTACAAATCAATAAAATAATCCCACTCTAATTCTTAAAGACTTTCAGTTACTTGGGAGGTAGTGAAACCTAATTGTATTGATGTAAAATTCTTCAAGTTTCTACATTTCTTTTACAAAAGTTGTTTTTTAATAAATTCTAAATATCTAATTATTAATATTACGGATTCCTAGTTTGTGCATGTATATTCTTATTTTTTTTTTAATTGCCTTAGTTGTGCATTAAATTCACTTATTGGAAATATAAATGTGCTATGTATCATACAGCGTGGGGAGAAAGGATTCCTAAACATGCAATATGGAACAGCCATTTGTAACCTCTCTGAGTCACTCTTACGTTATGAGTTTCTATATAGACTGTTGTGAAATATTGGTGCTCTGAGCCATAATTAGTAGGGAAGTTATTGTAGTGTGTGACATGAGACCATGTGCTTTATGATGTTACCTTTGATGTTTGAGGTCTGATAATTGTGTTGTCTTGTAAGCACAGCCGATCTCGATGATCTGAGTAGAGGATAACCATTACTGACTCTTGTTATAGTCTGCCCTTTCCAGTGCCTCGGTCTGAATTGTTTTGCATCATCAAAATGATGTATTCGCGTCCAAGAGCATAACAATTAAGTGTGTCTGTTTCTTTAAGTATAACTCTCTTCTCTTATACTTGGGGTTATTTTATGTTTTTCTGTTCTTGCTCAGTGTTGTGTCCTGTGTCAGGGCCCAGTCTAGTCTAGCAGTGAACACTGTGGAGAAGAAATTTGCTTTGGGAATTAAAATATATATATATATATATTTCTATTTAAATTCACATACTGCATGCAGAATACTTGTTTACCTAAAATTAGTTCTATTAAGGAAAAAATACTCTCATAGAATTTGTAGAGTAGACTCTGTGGTGAGGGAACTATATATTTAGTTTGTGGTGCTGGTGATATGTGGTACAGTGGCTTCAACTTAACTGTACTTCATGAAAGTGATGCTTTTGGTTCTTGCACATGGCTATTATTTTGAGTTCCTTAAACAGGGACACATATTTGGTTGGGGGAATAGCTGTCTGATGCCCACATGGCTTTGTAGAAAACAGTTTTATGCAGATATATGCTACTACTAGTAATGGATTTTATTTAGGTACTTTTATTTAGAATGATGCAGTGCAATAGCTATGGTGGAATAATAATTCAATGATAGTTTATTAAAATATTCAATAATATTTTCACTTCTACAAGCTTTAGTTATGACTAGATGTTTTTGAATTAGGATGTCAACCCATAGCAAATCATTCCCTGAGATATGTTTTGAGGGCTGGGAGGGAAAAGCAAACTTTTTTTAGTGGAGGAGGGGAGCAAGTTTTTCTCTTTTTAATAGCAGAAGAGCGCATCTTTACTAAAAGTTAGGAATGAGGTCTGAAAGATTAATATTTGCTCTTTTGAATATTAAAAAAAAAAAAAGTATTTTAGTTATGTTTCCATAGGATTTAAACCTAGCATGCGTTTCTCAAATAGTGCCCAATTAAAATGTGCATAGGGTACTCCAAATAAAACAGACCTCTCTTTTGTCTAATGTTGACTTCTGCCCTAAACCCTGAGTTCTTGAACTAGTGACTTGTTGGAAATGTCAAAAATGGTGGAATTGGCGACTGTCCTAGTGTTGCTCTACCATCATTTTCAGGTCAACGTACTGCTGCGTGGCCTGTGACACTTCCTTTTGTAGTAGGCTGGTGCACTTGGGGGTGCAGGTAACTAACCAAGGACTGCAGTTTTGTTACATTTGGAATTCTGGAGTTTCATGGAGACTGACCACTTTTACAATTGAAATTGCAGGTCCTCCTCATGGTCATGGAGAGAGTGGTGAAGATAGAAGCCAAAGGTAATTTAATCTAATGCTTAAACCTCTAGAAAGCTTTTCTTTTTTTTTATATAAGTTGATTTTTTTTTGAGCTGCAGAAGGATGCATAGTAGCTGGAACACTTGTGATTTGTACGTTCCAAGTGAGAAAAAGAAATACTGATGCTCCAGCATACTAGAGCTTGTTTAATGAGGTATAGTCAGCTCAATAGTTTTGTATATGCAATGTGACCTTATCTAAGAACAGGATACTACAAGATAAGGATAATTATAAAATTCTTATTCTCTTCAGGCTATATCCATTTAAGACTTATCCATCTTCCAATCTTCATTTAGAAATAGTGAGACTTTCTTGTTTTTCTTCTTTTTTTTTAATCTATTTAAGAGAAAATTGCTCTATTTGTAGGTAACAGCACTAAGCAATAATGTTGCTGCAGAAAAATGATGTCCTAGAGTCAGCAGTGTGGGTTGATTTTCACCTCCTCACTATCTTTCTAATTATCATGAAAAAGATGTCATATGCAATACATTTTTATGATAAATTCTGGAATTGGCAGGAGGATAATTTTTGCCCATGTTAGGTGTATAATGATTAAATGTTAGTATAGGTGATACCAAACAATGTTATGCTTCAGGGTATTTAAATGCAACTTAAAAATAGCATTTCTAAAAAGTAACTGCAAGGTCTCCATAAATTTTTCACACTTGTATTCCAGTTCTCATCTTTCCTGGTGTTGCTGCACTCAATGGAGTGTGGGCTGAAATATGAACTGGGATTAAGAGAGCTGCAAGTGAGACCTTTGAGCACTCTCAGTAAACGCTGAGAATGGTTTCAGAAAGTGGAGATTTTGGCAATACCAGAATAAGGGATTTCCTCCCGCTGCTGCATGTTCCCTTCAGACCACGCTGCAAACTGGATTGTGTCAGTATTCTCAAGATATATTGTGCAGGGGCTTGTTTTTATTTGTTCTCCATTCTCATCAGGCTTCTGACTCGGCTTAAGGCACTATGTTCAAAAATTTGTGCCAGAATTTTCTACAGCCTGTTCTGGTGTCAGCAAACAAGTATGCAGCAGAGGAGGTGATGTGTCAGGTTCGTATTTTCTCATTGAAGGATTTGTTCTGAGCCCATATTGAGGTGGAAGTGAAGCATTTTCTAGGCAAAAACTTGTTTATTAGATATTTGGTTGAATCATGTTTGAATTGACCAAATGAGGGCGCAAATATTTCTGGAAAAAACATGTAAATTAGGATTAAGGGAAGTCTACATTTTGAAACTGTCAGTTTTCGAGTGTTAAAATAGATGTATGTGCTACATGGACTTCAGATTTTTCCCCAGCCACCTCTTGTGAGTTTAAAGTCTTATTTTTCCTTATACTTTTTGAAAAATATTTCTCCCCTGATACTATGTAAAGTGGCTGGGAAATGTGCCATCAAATGCAAACCAATCTTTGGGGAGTTTTTTTTCCTTTTTTTTTTTTTTTTTTTTTAATGTAGTATTGCTCTATGAATATGTGCGCGCACACACATGCCACTTAACAATATTTCATGTAGGTAATCCCATTATATTCTAAAAATAAAAAAGCAGCTACATTAATTGGGAAGTAGTGAGATAGATTGCATAGGTAATCTATTTTCCAGAATTTTAATTTTCACGAGGGTACGTGAGTTTTAATGTACTGACACTGCATTAGCTTGTAGTAGTTTATTTTATTTGTTTCACAGTCAAATGGATTTGTACTAAGTCTTCCCTATCATACTGAATCATAGTCGGGGCTTTACATAGAGTGTTTTCAGCCCTGTGTTATGCATGTCCAGAGGCATGTCACTTAGGAACTTCTTCCTATGTTTTCTCCAAATGTAAAATTCCCTCTTAAGAGTACTCTGCAGTTTGGTTAATTGTTTATGACCTTCTTAAAGAACTACTTAGGAAAAAGGTTAATGGAAAAAATGTAGTCTGGTTTTAAGAGTTCTCTTAATTGAAACCATCCCATTGGAACCTATGGAAGGAACTGAAGGGAGAGTTCATGAACTTACTTGAGCTTGTGTATTAGTAGTAACTTAAGCTTCGATGACTTGAAGTTATGAAAGTAGTTGACAGCTGTGATTATTTCAGATGAATTAGTTGAGTTTTTGTGTGAACTACCGAGAAATAGGTGCTGATAGGCAGGGGACTTTGAATACTTTATCAGGTTCCTACTTTGAGATATATATATATATCAGGTAACTATGGTGCTGTCTGTCCTCTTATAGTACCTTCTCAGAGAGGCCATCAGCCGTAACCTCTGTGTCTGCTTTGGTGCTTCTCAGTGCTGCGACGTCTCGGGATGTGTGTGAGGGCAGACCTCGATGCCAGTCACTCTCACCTTGGGCACGAAGCTATCAATGTGTTATTCTGTGCTCTGGGCTTTCTGAGCAGCTATTGTCCTGTGTTCTGCTCCAAGTCAAGTACAGACAGGTAGATCCAGATACATAAAAATCTCAGCTAATGCTGAAGAAACCAAGCTTATTTAAATTCTTATGTTTAGCTTTTTGCACAATGTCTATTGTATTTTCTCATTGTATGAATCACACCGGATATACTTGAAAATATTTTGGTTATGCTGATGTACTTAGTATTTGGTGACAGGGAAGCATGCTTGGAAGGGTGTGTGGTGGATGTGTGTGGAGGTTTTTGTTGTTTTCTGTTTGTGTGTGTGCATGTGTATATATTGCTATATGGGCACTGAGAGGCCAGATATCTCAGTAGGCTGAGCTACCTCAGTTAGTCTCCTCTCTGTTCATTTTATGGCTACTTGAAGAAAAGTGCAGCAGGAGTCCATGTATAAACATGCCAATGCTGTCATTAAGCTGCGTAGCTCAAGCAGTGATTCGTTACCCTGGCTTTAATGTTGAGCCCAGCACAAGACCCAGGTGCTCTGTGAGTTGGAACCGCTGTTCCCAGTGTGGCTGCGTGATCCATAACTCTGGTCTTAACACCTCGGGCAGCTGTGTACACCTTATCGACTGAAGCTAAGATCTAAGCTAAATGGTGTGCTTAGTAATTCACGTTACAGGGAAAAACATATTCTAAAAATACATGAAATCTTTAAAGGCCTATTTAATTTTTTTAATACCTTAAAACTAATGCGTTTTTGCTAGTTATGAAGTTATCTGAATGCAAGATGTATATTTAAACATAGACTCAGTGCTTCTAAAAATTGAGGTTTTATTTGGAATGATTTAAAAATAGCCTCTTCCACATAAAGTAAACCTTCTGGTTGTGCAAAAATAACACTTTTTGTATCTGAACTTTAAGTAAGGTAGCTTACTAAAGGATTGCTCTTCTGTTACTTCTCTAGTTTTAGTTATTATACAAAATAAAAAGTGAGCCCTTACTACAAATAGCACCTTGAGAGTGTAGCATGTTCATCTAAATAAAACATATAAATTATGATACAAGTTTTCTATTTCAATATAGTTTAGTGGCAAATGCAGACAGAAGTGTCTACTATAATATAAACAGTTTAGTCTTTAAGCTACATTTTTTTCATGAGATTGACATTTGCTGCTTTTTCCAGATAACAGTAGCCAGCATTGTCTTATCTGGAAAGGTTAGCTGTAGTTCTGCAAGTCACAGTGAGACTAACAACAGCTTTGAGTAATGGGGCAGTGGTGCAAGTCTGCAGCAAAGTCAGTGCTTGGGAAAAGATTAAAAACCAACATACCTCCCAATAATCTGACAGAATCAGCTTTTGTTGGCAGAAAAAAAATACTCAATAGCTTATAAATACAGACTTTCATAATTTTTAAACCAATTTAACATGTTTATTTAAATATGCTGCACTTTAGGGTCTATTTTAAAATTGTGAGGTTTTCTTTTTAAGAGAATGATCACTTCATGAACTAATGTTCATGTTCACTTTTTAGCCTTCATTTAGACTTTTGTTTATAACAGTGAGACTGTTTTGCTAGATAAAATCCTAATAATTTGTCTTTTTCCCTTACTTAAGGGGTTTTATCCAAGAGCACTGCACTAAACTCTATATCAAAATTGCTGTTTTGCATTTCTCTTATCTACTCCTCTGATCAGGAGGATTTTTCTGATACCAATAAGGAATACATCATTGCATATATCACTAGATGGGCCCAATTAATTCCAGCTCTCATCTTCATTAGTAACTATATCACATAACCCTTAAGGTAAGCTCAATTAAAACTATTTCTATAACTGAAAGGGAGTTCTAGTATCCCCCTTCTCCTCTCCTTTACGTTTTGCATATTCAGCCCGTTGAATTTTCCCCTACACTAGTAATAGAGGCTAATTTATCTCTAAGAAACTACTTCTGAGATTTAGTGTTTGGAACACTTGGACTATGCGAGAGTAGGTCTCCTGCTACAGGTGCTAAAGCTGATTGTCTTTTCTAGTTTTATCTTCACAGCTTCCTTTGTAGCAAATGAGAACATAACAGATCAATGCTATCAATACAGGTCTATTTTAGCAGAAATACAGATCTATTATTAACAGAATTCCCTCTATGTGATCTTTTGAAAGAAAAAAAGAGGTCAATAATAGCTATAAAAAGTGCCAGAAACCTTGTTTTCAGCCCTATTGATCTAATAATATTATCTCCAAATACTAATGGCAATTTTATCCACAAAACTAGACAAGACTTTGTACAACCCCAAACCCTCTGAGCAGTGAATGATGTCGGCTCTGGGTCCTCAGCTGTCAGCCCTTCAGTCAACACATCCACTTTTGCTGCCCTTCACCTAACACAGAGTTAACATATTGCTGGGGAAAGTCCTAACAGCATTTGAGATGCAGGTACACCAGGAATCTGCAAGACCGTTGTATTCCAATTTCATTTTCTATTGCTTTCCTAGCATTTTCTGACATTTTATTTTTCTTCATGCAATGGAGCCTTAAATTCTTGTTTTCCTAAAACTGTCTGTAAGCTCAGTATCTCATTTTTGAATAGCAAGAACCAGCTCTGAAGCCACTGCTGTGCAAAGGTTCGGCTTTGCACTGGGAACTTTTTACTGGAAAACAGTGAGCCTGTCAGTATGTTACTTGTCTCTTGGGCAAAACAGCTTTCTAGAAATCTTTTTTAAAAAAATTGCAAATATTTCTGAGCTTATTTTCATAGTTTCTTACCTAACTATGTCCTTAAAATAAAGATACTAAGATTTTTCTTTCCCTTTTCCTTTGAAGGTATTGCTTATCCAATTTTCTTCATAAGTATTAGCTATTTGTCACAAAAAAAAGACAATGTAAATAATGCACTCTCAAGAATGTGCCTACTTCTCAGATAACTGTAGAAATTGCAGCTTTAAGCTGAGTGAGGCAGCCTCCAGCAAAGTGAACAGGATTTTGCAACTTAAGTGGTGTGATATTGGTACTTAAAACCAGTTTAACTTAGGGAGAATGCTTTTACATTTAAACTCATGCTTAAGAGGTAAATGCTTTAAACGAGGAACAAACCACTCTGTTGATTTGTTCCTGATGCTTCTTTAATAGGAAAGCACACCTTGTTTCTTCCATGGCTTGGCTTGCTGAGGCGTTCTCTGGTGTACTAAATTATGAAAACTTGTGTGCCTGAGACCCTGAGGTGACTGAAAAGTCTATTGCAAGGTGGAGGAGGATTCGGTGCTACTTACATAGTTAAAATTGCATCAGATGACCTGTGAGAAATAGGTACCATTGAAAATTCAAGTTCCTGTTAAGTTTCCTGTCAGCAAAGGCAATCGTTTCAGCTCTTTCTTACAAAATCAACCAAATAAAGTATTATTCAAACATCTGTCAGCAGAGACTTGAGGGCCTAACCCCCAGTGAAACTAGAAGCCCTTAATGAAGGACAGCTGGACCAAACTGCTTCTGCTTCCAGGAGGCTTCAGCACCTCTTTGATGTATAGGTAGGTCACGTTTGTGACAAAATAACTTTCTAGAAATAATCTGTTTAGTGTAATCTGTGCAGTCCGTTTCACTCTGCTTACCTTGACTGCTTTGCTATTTATCTTCAGATTCTTTAACTGCTCTCTGTGCGCAAATACAACAATGGGTGAAGATTTTCTTTTTTTAACTGTTCAGGTTTGCTGCCATTTTCTACTTCTGAAGCACTTAAGTGTATCATAACTTTGGAGATAAACTGATATACTCTGTTCTGCTTTATGTATCCCTGTTCTGTGGCAAGGTAATAGAATCGAAAAATGGAAAATATTCACTATCTATGATCCATGGATAAATCGATGTGGCTCCTTTCTTTGCTTTCCTTCAAAGGAAATATACCTGTTATTCCAGCTCCTTATCAAAGGACTGAGTTTGTTTATTTCACATTTGCCTCTTTTTAGGCACTCAGTTGTTCACAGAGGTTTCTTTTCCAACACAAGGCGATCAAAAAGTTGAAGGCTAAGAAAAACAAAAATTTCACTTTACTTTTCCAAATTGTGTAGAAACGAGAAGGTGGAATGATATTTTTAACATGATAATAGCTCTGATTTCAGTCCAACTACTGTTGTTGAATGAAGTTCATATGCCTTACTTAAGGGATGAAGAAACCATACAAGAAGATCATTGACAACTGTATATAGTGTGTGTCAGCATCTTGTAATTACTAATATTCTGCTAGTAATAACCTGAAGCTTAGTGTTGCTTCGAATAAGAAACTAGAATTTCATACAGGAAAAAAAGTCCTAAGATCTTAATATCTTAATTTTTTTTTTCCTTTTTAAATTTCATTAGTAAGGATTATTATTATTATGTTAATAAGGCTAAAAAAAAGGCATGTAATAATTAAAAATATTGCTGAGCCCGAAATATTTTTTTTTTTTATTCGTCTGTTAATGTTTAGAACTGACTTTTATCTTCCTCATGCATGTTAATGGAGTTGTATTTTAAGTGGTGAGAAAGTGATAACTTTTTGATGTGGTATGTTTTTCTCAAAAGGCACCAAGTTTACAGCAGGTCCTGCTTTTCCCAATACTTTTCAGAGATGCAGAGAAAGAGGAGCAGACTCTTCGGGAGCCACACACTCTTAGGCATGTACATCCCTGGACGTGGAGATTCTGAACCAGTATCAAAATCTGGAATGCAGTAAGAAACTTCAATGATTAAATGATTTCAACTCTAAACCTGGAATTTGATGGCCTAAAATATAATCCAGAATCAGCAGTAACTGGAGGAGAGAGGGGAAAAAAAAAAAGAAAAGAATTGGCAGATAATAGTCATACCATTTAAGGACAAAAGCTGTAAGTTACTTCCTGATTGAAAATACTTCTAAAATAAGACAAATGTAGAGAATATCTAGTTTTATTAAAACAAATACTATGGAATCCCTATTGAGTCTAAATCATGATGTCTGGAAAATATTCACTCAAATCAGAGGTGGACTATTTTGATTTAGTGAATTATGTAGTGATGGATAATTTACAGTGTCCAAATCTTAAACTCAGTGAAGACAGAACAACAGTTTGGAGGTAAGTATTTAGAACACACAACCTGTGACTGTGGAAGGTCTTGGCTGGTGCAAGCGGTGCACGAGTATTGCTGGGGCGAGCACACAGGGTCACTGTGTTCAGCACCGTGTTCGCGGAGCACCAACTTCCCTGCTCATTGAGTAGACCTGAGGTGTGTAACGGAGCTGCTCCCTGTCTTTGTCGCTGGCTAGTTGAAGCCATCGGTCACGACAACAAGGGAGGATTCCCTAGCAAGCAGGGAGGAATAGGGGAGAGATTCAGAGCCTCACTGAGAATAGAAGCCTGATTAGTGGGCATAGGCTGGGGAGGACATGTAGGGTCGGCAGTGAAGAAGGTTTGTTCTCTGTCCACGGGAACGTTGTTTAAAATGTTCGTTGTTTGTATGTTACCTTGAGCAGGCATGTGCTTGCTGAGTGTGTTTTCTGGTGTGCAGCCAAATAGATAGTGACATAAAATGGAAGATTAACTTCTAATTCCAATTTAAGCTGAATTATTACTGTAGAGTAGATTTTATTTCTTGCTTGTTGTACTTCATCCAGGTCAATGTGTTCAGGTTGATGTTCAGCCCTCATTTATCACTCTTGCATGATCTTTTTACAGTTGGTTTTCAAATTGAGTTTTAAAGTTCATTCAGCATGCCTTCCAGAAAGCCAATGTGTCAGGAAGTTCTAGTTTATCTTACAGAGTCATTCTTGAAATAGTTTAACTGAGTAGAAGCCTATAACTGCACTCAAAAAGTTTAGTCAGAGTTGAGCAAGACCAGTTTTATTTTAGATTATGGAAAATGATTCAGAAACACCTGGAGCCAAGATTTATATCCCCACCTAAATTCTGAAAGGACTGTGGTTTTACAGCTCTTAAGAGGAAAGGCAGGAACTGCATTAACACCTGTTAACCTGAGGGATTATATATTTGATCTCTTCTATGAACACTAAACTTTTAAGGCATTTGAGGAATATTATAATAATGTGAATAAGTTGTGTTTAATGTGAATAAGTTGTGGGTTTTTTTTTTTGGTTTTTTTTTTTTTTTTTTTTTGCTTTTTGTCTTGACTTGCATATATCCAAAGTAAAGAGCCCAAGTTCTTCTGAATGTTGTTGCAGTGGTGTAAGTATATGCAGGATTTAAATCCTCACAGATTAGATATGCATGGCTCATTTGGAAAACTAATTTAATTCTTCTCAAAGAATTTAATTCTTCAATTTTATTGACAATTGCCTCATACTTAGCTTTTTGTTATAGCAAAGGAGGATTCAAGCCCAGTATGTTGTAAAGCTGGGCTTCAATTTGCAAGAATCTGAAAACATCTGATTTTGTGCTTTTAAGTTATTAAATATTGCATTATAGTAATTGGGTGATTTGTGTCTGCATAAATCTGTTCTGCTGTTTAAAATCTCTTCTCTAAAAATTATAAAAATGACACCATGTGTGGCCTCGGGCCCCATAATCTATGTTGGCTAATTTCATTGCTTTAAGTAGATAGGGGACGGCCACCAGTTAAAGAAATTCTGGCAAGTTTCAGCGCTCTAGATTGTTTATAGAGCTTTGAAATAGTACAGTGATGCCAACTGTTGCTTGCTTTATAAATTTCAATCAGCTGGGATAGCCATTCATCACTGACAGCACTCCAGTATCGGTTCCCTTGAGTTAGCATGATAAATCATACTGTGTAATTTCTCTGAAGAGCATAAAACCATTCCAGCAGTACATCTGTTAAGAATATAATGCTAGTCTTTCTAAGTAGCAGAATATTGAAGATTTAATCATAACAGCACCATTTAGAAGTGTGCACTAATGTGTTTAGATACTTTAAGATAGATAGTTTTTCCTGAATGAGGGACAAATATGTCTTGGGATAATCTCTTCTACCTGGGTTATTTTCTTTATTAAATGGGAGTTTAAGATGTATTCATTTAAAATACATTCAGGAACTTGAAAGCAATAAGTATTTCCAATATTTCTATCGCTGTGTGAAATGTTTTGCACATAAAAATGAAGGTCATCAATTATGGTTTCACAAAAGGGACAGGCAAATTGTGTTCAAAATCAACAAAAGCTGGTTTTCCTCTTTCCTGAAGATTAGAACTTTTTTTTTGCTGTTTTTCTTCAACGTCACTAGGAAATTAGTGAAAATGATGCATTTGTTTTCATTTATTTTTATAATGACATTATGATTCAAGGGGAACATTTTCTTAAAGCGCTTATTCCTGTCTGCCTCCCTACATGTGTTTTGGAGAAAACCCAATTCCTTTGAGTATTGGAAGGAACTGAGAAAAGCTAACAAATCTGTCTCTGACTAGGCCAGACTCTCTTCTTTCCTATTGCCTAAATCCCCAGAACTAATTTCCACATTCTCTTGTCTCCCCTCCCTGTATTTTTTTTCCTACTCAGTCTGGCTTGTACATACTAAAAAACTTCTCTTCTTTTGCAGACAGTGGCATCAGCTCTCTTTCCAACTTAAAGCATTGCCATATTTTAACACTTTGTCATTGGAGGAATTTTTATGTGGTCTTCATAATATCACTTTTGAAGTAGTGCTATGATTAAAAAAAAAAAAAAAAAAAAAAAAAAAAAAAAAAAAAAAAAAAAAAAAAACCCTCAAAACTTCAGTGCTTGTTTTTCGCCCTTCAAGACATATTGAAGAACTATTGAAATTTTGCATTTGTTGCAGTCCACACAAGTGCTTTCCATGATAAAGAAAATACATACTTTGCAGCCATGTACTGTAATACTTTATAGTGCTATTAGAAGATGATATTGTAATGAGTATGAATGATTTCATGCTTGATTTGTAAAATATTTAATATCATATTGAAAGATGAATAATTTTATGCCACTTGCAAGGTGTTAATATTGGCATTTTTTTCTGACATCGGACCTAGAATCAGCAGGATGAATGAAGGATGAATGCACCAGAAATTAAAAGTGAGTGTATTTCAAAAGCAAAACACATCTGCAGCAAAAATGAGGTCAGCGGAGAGGCAGTTTTTACAACGTGATGTCTGCGTTAGGGTTGCACCACAAAGTGCTAGATCTTTTAAGTAGAAACTTCTAAGTTGGTAATGAGGACGTGACATCCCATAAGACGCATATTTTGGGTTAGTTCTGATCTGGCCCAATGGACCAAATACCTCTGGGTAATGAGGATGTTTTAAGGTACACACTTACAGCACATATCAAAAGGGTCCAGTCTACACCTGGTAGAAGTGCTGGGCAATGCAAAATATAGCATGGGAAGCACACAATGCAAAATTCAGCCTGTTCACATATGGCTCCTGTTTTGATCTAAAATTCTAATATAAAATATCCTAGAAGACACAAATTGGTGTGGAAGTGGAATGATAGCAGAGGAAGAGAAAACACACTCGTGCTTTAGAAGAAACAGAAAAATGTAGTTCACTTTTTTTTTTTTTAAATCAAGTTAACTTATGAATGAACAAATTACTTAATTCTTCAAAACCCTTTAGGAATATCGCAGTCTTAAACAAAAACAGGAAAGTCATTTTAGTGATGATCTACCTTGCTAAAGTCTTCTTCAGGCTCTAGAAAAGTATGTATAGTGTTTATAAAAGCAAATGTGATTGTTAAATACATTTCTTGGATAAATAGGACATTGGCTTTAAAAAGTGCAAGTCAGTTGAAAGTCAGTTTGTTCAGCTTTCTTTTATTGCCTCTGAATGTTCGTGGTATTTACAAGATTTTTAGAAAATATTTGTTTGCTGTAAAGCCTTTAGCCCAGTCATTTAGGACTACCTCCTTAAAGATTAAGTTGCCACTCTTATGACTCCTGAAATAATCATAACAAGAAATTATGAAATATCAAATCTGAGAAAAATGATGGGATAATTAAATTCTGAGCTTAATGTGCTTCTCAAGTGTGGGCTTCCGAGCAGTTAAATGCTAGTAGTGTTGTGTGTGTGTGTGGCTGGTTATTGCTGTGACGTTATGATAACGGTCATGTTAACTGAGGGGCTAATGTGATTTCAAAGCAAAATCTGCTACTGATGGGTCCAAAAGGTAAGACTATTCTGAGGATTTTGAAAGGGCAGATTTAGCATTCAGAGAAAGTTTTTCTGGTAAGTTTTGTGCAATTACAGGATAAACATTGTGTTTGAAACTGAGGTGTGTAAGAACTGCCCAGGCAGCGGTGGGCAGGGGTGGATGGGGTTTGGGGACTCGTGAATGACACTTTAAAGATGAAAAATGCCTGTCTAGTTGTTCCGGAAGCATGACTGTATTTTAACTGAGGGCAGAAAGCTTCAAAACAGATGCTCCAGGATGCTATCATAAAGAGCAGAAGGTTTTCAAAATGTTAACAACTTAAATTTTTTTACTCATTGCTTCTGCTAAGTTTAATGTGCTGGCTACAGATTAGAATATATTACAGCAAAGATCACAACACTTTAATGTTATTAATATTATGAGATCTATCGTTATTACTGTTGAGATTTCCTTAATTTGAAATGACTGTTAAACTCTGGACTATGTAGGATTAGCACATACAGGATATTGTTGTATCACCTGGGAAGCACCTCGGCAGGCATTCCTTTCTTGCTCTGGGAGCAGCCCCTGGTCCCGGCTTTGCTTTGTTTTCCCAGCTCTCTTGTAACCAAGTGCAATTTGTATTCAGTGCAACTGACATAAAATGACATTAAGAGATGGACTTTCATATCAAAGTTAAGCCATACCATTTATGTGAAAATTCAAAACGATGATACAGACTTTTAAGTAAGTTATTACTATACATGTACTTTAAATAGTAATAATTCTTTTCTTTCTTGAGGTATATATCATTGGATCCTGAGAAGCATGCTGAGAGAAAACTGTATTAATGTATTTTAAAGAAACCTTTGGAAATAAAAAAAATTTAAAAACGTGGGTATGAAGCATACTTAACTGTATTTTTTTTTGAAATGTCTGATTTTTAACTTCAAATCTGATACAACTTTCAGTCCAAACTAATAATAACATTTGACTGAAAGATCACAGATTCCTTTTCCCCTTCTTTATGTAGAATACATGTCCTTACCCATACGTACACGGATGAATGTATGTTGTGTATAATATGACAAAGGAACAGGTTGTCTAGATTACATAAACATTGCTTTCTGGAAATAGCATCACTGTTGAAAAGTTCTATTAGGGTGTTAAATCAGATTAGAAGAGATATTAGAGTTTATAAACTTCAGTATATGAATAATAAGATGACGTAACAGCATTGGAAAAATATCTTGCAAGACATTTTCTTTTCTTTCTTGATTACTTGAGATTTTTACATTATTGGGCCTCGTATTTGTGCTACTCTGTTCCTATTGAAAAGTGGGACTTTTCTTGTGTAAATATTGGAGGAAGTAAATGCTCTATTCCTATACTTATCTCATATAGAGAATAACATGTGGGCGAGGCAATCGGAGGAAAGATGAGCAAGAGTACAAATAGAGGAAAACAAGTGTAGCTAGATTTTAGCTACACCCCTAGTGACAGGTAACCTGTGTTCCTGTGTTTCATGGCAGTAAAAGGCAACATTTGAACCTGTTCCCAACTAGTTAAATTTTTCATTAGCTTTTTTTCCTGATTGAAATTTTTGCTTCAGCTCATGTTTGGCTATATAAATAAGTAAAAAGCAAATACCAAACAAATATTTCAAAGAATTTTCTGATCCTCAGCAGCCAGGGAAATCTTACTCTCTCTGTCTGTCTGTCTCTGTCTCTTGCAGCCAAGTGGCAGGACTAGTAGACAGTGCTTCATGTTTTTCTGTCATTGTGGCTCAGGCAATTTCCTCTAGATTACTCTATAAACATAATCACCATGTGCACATTGTGATTTTTCTCTTTTTAAAAGAGAAAAATACCTGCTCTCCAATAATATTTAGGTAACTGTAATCTTTTACTTAGGTAAAACACCTAAGCCCCAAAGGAGACGTGTTTCTATTTATTTTCAGAAGAATTCTCTGTAATTGACTCATTTCAGGGAGCTGCTTAGAGGGAAAAAGAAGTGGCCAGGTCAGGGAGGAGAGGCCTGGGAACATCTTTGCTCACGAAGGAGGAGACAACATATCATGTAACTACACCTTAACACAGATGTTTGGATTCCTTTGGGAAGGAGCTGATCAAGTGCTTAAGAGGTTCTGCAGCACCTCTAAACTTTTAGACATGAAAACATAATTTATTGTTTTCTGGAGTCCTTATTTCTGTCACAAATAAGTACTTTCAGCAGTGCAAAGGAAATGCAGTGTTGTTATAATTTATTTGAATACTTTTTCATACAGCCATACGTTTATGGTGCACTTTGCTGACATTTTGTTTTCTGAAAGAGAGATCAATTTCCTCATTACCAGTTTTTCAGAAAGACTTGAGAATAGAAGCCTAAAGCAAAGCTTTGGGAAAGCATTCCTACTCAGGAAGGCCACTGTGTGTGGAATTAACTTTTTAAATAACAGCTTAAGGTAAGTGTAGATTATATTGGATATTTGCTGTTATTGTTGGGCAATATTTGCTAAGAGATTTTACAAAAATCAGATTGCTTTCCCGTAGGTAACTTCTAAATTACACTTTTTTTTTTCTCTGTTGAACATCATAGAACCAATTAAAACATGGATGTCTTGCTGAGAGCAGGCCCTGATCACCCACTACCTTCTGCACTATTTCATTTGTCCTTATTAACCTCCCATTTTTTTAGCTGTGTTTTAAACGCATGCTCACCTGCTTCAATAGATCCAAAATTACTAATAAAAATATTCTTAAATATGTAACAGATGCACAAGTGAATATAAATGGAAACAGTTGAATAAGGGAAGCAGACCTAGAGCTGTCATCAAGCTCTTCACAAGCACTAGATTTTTTTCACCTGCTCATGCAGTGCTTGCCCAAGACTTGTTGGCAGTGACTATGTATATCATCTCTCACTTTTTTTTTCCCCCTCCCCTTCACAAGCTTTTTGAAAGACTTGTGACTTTATTAGGTTCATCTTTAAATCCTCCTAAATGTGCTAAACAATGTAAAGTGCTTGCCATTAAAAAGACAAGTTTATGTGCTGCCAATATTTCAGCTAGAGCCTCCTTCTCAAGTTTTCCCTTGGAAACTTGCTGGAATCTTTCCAGCTTGTAAGAATCTCGTGTATAAGGGTCCGTGCAAGCTCCATGAGGAGAGCACCAAAGACCTGAAAGTTTATTAGTTTTTTTTTTTTTTTTTCCCCTATTTAAGTCAAATGTACTGTACAAAGCTATAAAAGTTTGGTTATAAAATGATTATTTCAAGAGTCTTTATTTTGCTTATACATGTCCCTTTCCTTCCTGCAGCCTTCTCAGATCCCAGCTAAGGGACAAATCCTCTTTGCCATAATCACTTTATACAAAATAAGAATACAAAAAGATACAGAAAAGAAAGTAGCTGCTCAAAAGAGTTTACTGTTTAAAAGGGATTTGAGATGATAAAATTATTACTCTTCCTAGTAGCTGGATCGTAACCTCGTGGCAGAAGAACCAACTCAGTAGCATTGCAGTATGATTCTGTTAATTTAAAACACTTTATATAAAAACAAATTGGTAAATGACTTTGTTATGACTAACTACACTGTGATGCTTTCAACTCTGATCCTGGACACTGAAGTAAGTTAAAGACACAGGCAAATTTTAGAAGCTTTCTCAAGGACCTAACTGTCCTAGTCAAGGAACATCTCCAGTTCCTTAGCAGAAAGTACAGTCAGAACTGCTGTCTTGATCCCTTCCCATCCTCGGTCTCCTTTCCCCATCCCTGCAGAGTACAGACCTCTGCCAACAGGTTGTGGCTTTCTTCAGCTAAATGAAATGAATGCATTTCTGCAGTCAATCAGTGCACATTCAAAAATGCTTTGTACTTTTTCTGTGATGTTGACTGGATTGATCTATCCCTCTTCAGTATGACTGTTTCATTTTCTTTTTAGATTGGAAATCTAAATTAGAAGGGCTCTCTATCCCCAAGAACACTTCAAACCATGCATAAGGATGGATATGACTGTTGAAGTTATGTTAATGCTTTGGGTTTATTTTTTTCTTTGCAGGTAAGACCAAGAAAATATTCTTTGTCACCAAATCTAATGCCTGTACGTGGAGGGAGCAAGACAGTAGTGAATATCTTACTGCTGAATGTATATCTAAAGCACACACTAGCTCTCCTATAAAAAGGCCCCTTTCTCTGTGCTCGGGCAGTGCAGTAGCACACGCAAACAAAATAGAAGTAGGGCATCTACTGTGCTTTCAGCTTTCAGCTTCCTTAGTTTGCTCGAGTCTCAAAGTTTTAAATCTACATGCATTAAAGCATATGTAGCCAAATGCTGTCCTAAACTGTATTATTCTAAGTGTAGAGAGTAACAGTTTTGATTTGGATTTATGCTAGTGTTGGAGGAAAAAAAGAAATCTGGTCATGTTACTTTTACACAAGTTTACAGGGTTGGTTTATGCCAATACTCACAGTATAACTTTGTTTTGTTACGTGGCAGTTTTGCACAGTAAATTAATAGTATCTAAAAGTATATTAACTTTAAGTTACTTGAGCAAATGGCTTTTTTTCTTGAAGTCTCAAAGCTCTTATGCTGTCCTTAATTCAACTGAGTTTGTTTTCCTATCTTTGTTTGATGCATGTGTCAATATTGCACATGAATCTCTGGCTCAAAGGTAGAGCGTTAGCAAATGGTAAGCATGTTTGTAATCTCTTTGAGGAATGCAACTGTGTTACTGCTGCATTCAATACGTGGTCTGTCCATTTGCAAGAATTAAAACTCACTTTCAATAACAAGGTTGAGGAAAAATGCTTTAGGGAGCAGCATTCAGGATTAAACCAGTAGTTGACTAGTTCTTGTCTTTCCCTTCCCAGCTCTTTGTTTCAAGCTACGCTAAAAAGGAGATGGATAGATAAATATATATATATATATATATTCACTAAAGAATAATCAAGTCAATTCTTAAAAATTTTTACCTTGAATAGTTTAAATCAGTCTTGCATATAAAATACTATGATTTTATTACCTGTCAGTAAATGCTTTGAACCCTAAAAGCATTCTGTCATGTGCAAAAATGAAATGTGCAAGTGAGAAAACTACCTGTAAAATAATTTTGGTCTAGAAGATTCCCCACTAAGGATAGGAATGACTGCTCTCATAAGACCTGACGCTGTACATCAGTCTGTGCCAATACTATGCTGTGCCTAATGACTGACCCTCTAAATAAACCGTTTTCTCTTTAATTTTAAAGAGTACTTTAATTTTAAAACAAACCCTTTAAATAACATCTCTTATTTCTACTGCCTGAGAGACTCTGCGATCCAAGAGTATGCTGTTAAGAGAATGGTATCAATGTGTGCCATTGCATCACTAATACAAGCAGCATTTAGAAAGGTGTAGTAATTTTCCTGATAGACTCACATGAATAAATGCTAAAGCCAGTCCCCTAAAGCAACCAGAAATATTTAGGTGACTTGATGCCTATAATTTTCCAGAATAACCTCCATTTTTATTGTCCTGAAATTGGCTATTCTTGGCCCACATCTATCCAACTTCCATGAGTGTGAGAGAATCTGTGAGCAATTATGCAAGTGTGCTGCAAGAAAAGGGGGCACAAAATTCCCCAGGGGTGGATGTTTGAATGGTACAGATCAATATTGTGAGCTCATATCAATTCCTTATTAAGTGGAACATACAGCTGTGGCCTTTTCAGATGTGCAAAACTGATAGCTCTAATACATTAAGATGACTTCTGATGTACAGCTTCAAGGCAATCAAAACACATCTTCACAATTTTATGTATGGAAACTGGGATGTTAGGATTGTAATGGCCGTCAGGAGGATGCCGCGCTTCGGCAGACCTGCTGCTTGCGGAGCTGATGTGCTGCCCATGTGTTTCAGCCAATGTGTCCAAGGCCATGGAGGCTGCATAACAAGAGCTCCCGTTTGCCCAGCTCCCAGTAACCTGCCTTGTGCTAAATATCAGCACAGCAGTCAGGGCTGATCAGGCAGGGGACACTCTAATTACCTGTCACTTCTTTCTTCCTGGCACTGGAACTTCATTCTGTTCTGTGTGAAGCTAAGTGGAATCTTTAAAGACGTTCCTAGGTGGTTCTCAAATTGGGGAGGAGAAAACCTGTTGCTATGAGTAGTAGTTTCCTTACTTGGATGTTCTTGGTTTAGATATCTTTGGAAGAAGGGCAGTGTAATAGGGTAAATGGAATAGCGTGTGTGTGTGTATGTTTGCGTGTATGATTGCATGTATGTACTTCTTCAGTGGCAAACCCTCATTATTACTACCTGTTGCTGATTGAAAAGTGAATTAAAGAAGGATAGAGTAGCATTTTCTGATTTTAAAGTACTTCTGTCAAATTTTTGACCGTATCTTTTTTTTGCTTTTACTGTTTTTTTTTTTTTTTTTTTTTTTTTTTTTCTAATTAGACAAGAAACAGTTTATGGTACTACATAAAAACACACTCAATCCAAAAATATTCAGTGTTCTCTAAGGCTAAGTCAAGTGTTCAGTAGGTTTAAGATACAAAGCATACTAGTCCTTAGAGATGTGCTATAGAGGATTTGGTATATTGGACTCTCTTAGGACATTGCTCAGTATATAACAATTTATTCAATTATCCAGGTAACTGCATTGCTTGAGTATGAAGTATAATTACAGCAAGGAAGCTCGAGTATCATCTCAAAAATTTCTTTGATTTGTTTCAATCTTCTACAGTCAAATCTAGGTAAGGTCAACTGGTTTAGTTGAAGCCGAGGAATGTATTTTTACTGTAAGACATGCTTCCTTACTTCATCAGTTTGTGTGTATGGTTAAAGCCTTCTGATTTTTTTTTTGTCTGATATAAATTAGTTGACCTGTATTCTGTAAGTTTTTAAGATTACCTCCGTGTTATCTCTCTATCTCCCTAGAATTTGATCCCACCCACTTGTCTTTCTTGCCAATATCATAAATTATTCTTCCTACATATCCTTTATCAGAGAAAAAGAAAATAAAATCACTTTTTGACCTCATTTCTATTGATTTCTTATTGGGAATTCTCTGCTCATTGTTATCCAGATGCTTTATGTAATTTATAAGCTTTATTACAGATTACATTTTGTAGGTTACAGGAATAAAACGGAATCAGTTTTTATTTTTGTAAACAGGTAAGACTCATCCTACTCCTAAAGCTGTCTTGTAGCATGGAGACTTCCAGTTCCAGAAGGTATCCAGTAACTCTCAAACACTGTTGTAAGTGGAAGAGTCATTTCCTCTGTCTTTGGAATACAGGGATTTTCTGAAAATCTGTTATTCTAGAAATAAGTTGTCTTTTGAGTGCATTTAATTTCCATTAAAAAAAAAAAAAACTTTAGTTACTTTTCACTGTAATAATTGAATAGAAGATCTCGCTTCTGTATTTAGTTTAATACTTTCGAAATGTTTAGTTCTGAGTATATTCAGTTAACATCAGAGGAGTTGGTACTACTGTGTTAAATCCAAGATAAACTGCAGTGAAAATTGATCACATTCAGTTTAGTAACTCCGTTTTCATGCTTTTTTGTCTAATAATTGCTGTCTCCTTGGCAGGGGAGGAGTGTTTTTCATGAGACTTTTATAGGTGAGTAGCTGTCACAAAATTATTAGCAACTGTCACAAAAATTCTAGCAATTATTTTTCATAACATCATTAATATTTCAAACTGTCTTAAAATCTCACTTATTTTGTAATATTATGTTGAGAAATATCATGTATGTCAACATGAATAAGAGCAGTTTAATGTTGGTAGTAGACTGCAATAGCTTCAAGCTTTAACTTCTGTGGATTCATATATTCATTTAATATATATCACAGGAAGAAAATTAGCTCATTGCAACATTTTGCAAATGCCTGAGGTATCCCAACCTGTCCATACAGGCATGAAGCACTTGGCAGAGTTGTTTGTCAGACGAGTATCCAGTGTATTTTATGTGTGTCTGGGAAAGAGTGGTGGCCAGCTCTTTGCCAGACTTACTGACACTGTGCTAATGCCTGCGTTTGAAGTGGAAATGATCTACTGAAGATTTATGTATATACACTATTAAATATATAGTAAGTATTTATATATATTTATGTTTATATATATATAAATATATAGTATATAGTTTTATAGGTGTAGATGCTGAAGAGTATATGGCACGTCATTCAAAGAAAAGTTACTTATTTCTTCTAACTAAGCCTAACACGTACAGCTTGCTCATTCATTTTGTTCTACTTCCCCACGGCTGATTTGTGACTGGGGCAAGAACACGCTGCTGTCACCCTTGAGGAGCCAAAGCTCACAGGCATGGTCCGGGCAGTGGTGGAGGCTGGGAGGAGCTTGAAGAGCCCGAAGGGGAAGAGAAAGAAGCAAAAGAGAAGGCCAGGCCAATTAGGAAGTGATTTCCATTAGAAAATGTTTTGAAATATTTTCTCTAATCATTAACATGCTTGTTTGCATAGTTATGAACTATGAAGTTTGCATAGTTAAAAATAACTGTAAAGCTATTTTTATAGGTGTTAGCATAGTCCACGTCTGTGAGAAGTTTTACTTTCCCACTCACTTTTAAAGCACACCCTCATCTTAAGACTGGGACAGCATTAATACATTACACAAGATGATGTGTGGAGATATACACAAGATGATCTTATGTTTGCAGCACAGGCTGTGTTTTTGACAGAGCTGTGCTACATGCTCATAGTACAAGCCCCAAGCTGGCTGGGACCTGTTTATTGAAATTCCCTATTCAAACAGACATTTGTAGATAGTGGATTATCTGTTTTTGTAAAAAAACTAACAACAACTGCTTTTGTGTTTGGGAATTTAACTCTTTCTTCCAGATATGTGGTCCTATGTGTCATAAGGATGAGTGTAACTTTATTTTCAATGTTATGCTCTGACTGTAAAAACATTGACTGTTAGTAGTACTACTCTTAGTTAGAATACCATTTATTTAATATCTAATGCTGAACTCTATGGCTTCAAGGTCTCTCTATCTCCAATAACATGTTCTATAAAACTATATTATAACAGTTAATTGTTTTATGAGTTCAGTTACATGCTTATTCTCAGATTACCAACATCTGGATCCTGTTAGCTCTACCACTGGTAACTGGGATTTATTGTCTAGTAGGAACAGAGGGGAAACAATGGCCTCCTTGTCCCCGCTTGGCTCAGCGAGGGTGAGGAAGTTCCCATTGTCTCCTGCCGTTTCCTCTTAGGTGAAACGCCTTCCATCTTCTTGCAGGTTTCCCCCCGCTTTCCCAGTCTCCTGGGTGTCAAATGTGACAGGCAAAGGTTTGTGTTTCAAGGGCAAACAACTCCAAAATGTCCTCTGTTGTAGTGCTCCAGATCTTTTAATTTAGTAACCTTCCTTCTGAGGACAATAAAGTCTTAAGAAAATGTATAATCCTCAGCACTTCAGGAATGTCAAGGTAATTTTTTCATGAGCCTTGTTGGGGTATGTAATATGTACCAAGATATAGTCATGCTCTTGTGTGGGAGTAGGATAGAAGAGAGGAGGCAGAAGAGCCAGGGGAGCTCAAATGAGGGTGGAACAGGTCAAAGGGTAGAAGACCAACACTGCATTCATTAAATAAATCAACAAGTCATGAAAGAAGCATGAGGGCATACTTGAGAAACTTCAAACTTGACCCTACTCATTTCATGTTGTGGTATTTTTCATTTTAAATGTGTATGAGTGGTGTTCTCAGTATTACAGTTTTCAATAGAATGAAATTCAGGTGGATGGAAAGCCAGATATTTTCTTATGCTTTCACTGGGTCTACCTGATAAAACCACAGTTGTAAATGATAGATAGTTACATAGTGACTGTGTGAGAATGAGTAAAAATGTCAGTGAACAAAACTTATGATGTGGTTCTATCAGGTTGTGTTTTTAACCTATGAAGTGTGATGGAGAGTGTCACACACAGGTGCTTCCTTCATATTCACTTAAGAGTTGGTCCCAGTCTGGCTATTGGTTGTGTTGAGTGACATCCCTGCAGACAAGAAATGTTGGACGGGTGTTAACGGAGGGCCTCACTTTAAGGATTAAATTGTAGGGGTGTGAAGATGTGTTTAAAACAGAGATTTTTATGAATTTGATTCCCTCGAGAAATTGAAAGCATTCAACAAGTTAAGTATCACTGAGATACTTTCAGCATGGAACTATTTTTCTTCTTTGTTATTAGTTTTAGTAGAGTTTTAAATGCAAGTTAAGTGCAGGATCCCTCATCCTTTGTGTCTTACACAGTAGAGAAGTGAATTCAAGGAAATCTGATATGTTAGCACTTTATAAAAAATATTTTTTTAATAAATAAAAGCAGAATTTAAAAAATCCTTTTGAAATGCAGGTTGCTGTTTGACCCAGCAAGGGAAAAATGCCCTGTCAATGCAAAAGTCATGCTCTCCACAAGGTGGCAGGGCAGGTGCATTTTCTGGCTCCTGGTAAAAATAAAGGGTTCTGCAAGCCAAAATAAGGTTGTGATAGCATAGCTATTTAATGACCATAAAATAACTAGTGAATAGGCAAAAGTCCCCCTCTGTCCGCAGCGCTGTTGCTTTTTGGTTGCCCCGTTTTCGAGATGAAGGCGATAGATTCCCCCTCTTAGGAATTCAGGGATGCTTTTGGTCACTGCTGCTCTTCAGTGGAAGGAAGTGCCTGTCCAAAGGGTAGATATCCGCCTGGACAGTTTCTGGCCGGTCTCTCCAGCAGATGTGGGAGCAGAATTCCATGTGCACCCACAAAGCTGATTTCTGCTTTTCAAAATTTTGTATCGCTAGAGGTATAATCAAAATTTCACATAGAAGTGTTAGTCTGTATTGCGCATATTTATATAAATATATATATATATAAATATATATATATATAAATTATCTTGGCAAATACCTAGCTTGCAAAATCATATTTTGACAAGAATGTTCTTGTCTCCCCTTCTCTGTGCTACTTATGACCTGCACAGTGTCCTAGAGACTATCTGGCAGACATCCCTTGAGAACTTCCCCTTTCCTGCGTAAACAACGGCTACGGCTGCAACATGTTGGAAAACTTAGCTGGGGGCTTTCTTAAGATGGCTGTTAGCGCTGCTTTCCAAAAAAGAACTGGACAGAAATTCTAGTCGATTTTTTTTTTTTTAAATCTAGGAGTTCCCCAAAGCAGCCTCCCCCATGCAAACTTGAACAGAGGAAAATTCAACCAGGAAACTAAGGCAAAATGATTTGTTTTTACTTATATAAAACTGGTGCAAACATTTAAAAGAAAATGAAGGCCTTAAAAGCAAATAAATGAAGAATGTTTTGAAATATTGAAAGCAACCAGTTAGAAAAAAAATAGATGCAATAGCATCTTTAAGGCACTCAATTAGAAGAAATTCCCTCTAGATCGCTACCTGCATTATCAAATCATAAGTCACTTTGATGCAACATGTGTTTCATACTAATGATAGTGTGGAATGTATCTTAGAGCAGAAATAAGAAATTCTTTTAATCAAGTAGATTACTTCATGTTCATGGGAAATTAATGCTGCAAATTGTATTTCATCTGGAAAAAGTATCTTATTCTTCTTCTTTTCAAAGCTAGGAAGACACTTCTGCTAAGCACAAACAATGAAACAATGCAGAATTTTGTTCTGAAGCAACATAGATTATACTTAAAAATATTCCATATGTGGATTTTTTTACTGCATTTGTGAAACTAAATTTGCTTTGCCCATACTAATAGCAACATTATTTCTCTTAAAAGCAAGAAGGGTGGATAGGCAATGAAAGAAATGAGATTAAACCTATGCCAAATATGTGACACAGATATTTTTATTGGCATCTTTCTGGACAAACCTGTCTGACTTGCTTTGGAGTCTTATTAAGTGCAGCATAGCAGAATAATGGTAATAAAAATTTATAGAATCTGTGTCATTAGTTTGTATATAATGATAATCTTCATTTTATCTAACTTTTCACATTTGTATCAAAAAGCATTGCAGAAATTAAATGAGAAAGGATAAAAATGGCTACCTTCTGGTGCCAGACCAGATGGCCCATTGACAAGATGAGTTTTGCTGGGAGCTACTAACAATACTGGAAGTGTGTGAGTGAGTTTTAAATTTTAGTCATTAATGGCCATTTACTCAAAGTTCAACAGACACTTTTTTTTTTTTTTTTTTTTTTTTGTTATTGGTATGTTATCTTTGAAATTACTCATTCTCAAATACAACAGCCTGAAATTTCCCAGTGTTTTCACCTCCAGAGCTGCAATGTATATGTAATCATTGCTGCATCACCGCTACGGGAATGTCAAATGCAATTAAATAAAACTTATTTGTATGCAATACAATAAATATAATTAAGAAAAAGTCTTCTTGAAGAATTAAGAAGTTATCGCTGAGGTCCTTAATTCTGGAATTCCTTTCTATACTCTTGATGCTACTGTGTAAATTAGCCAGCCCTTTTGACCTCCCAGCAAATGTCGCTGCTTTGCCCTAAATGCACCTTCATAGTGTTATTCTCCTAAGTCGCTAAGTTGGTATGTTGTGGGCAAATGCGTTCTAAAAAAACAACAACAAAAAAACCCCGCCACCACCAAAAAAAAACCCCAGCTTTTTGGAAGCAAGAGGCGAATACCAAAGTGCTCTGCATCTGATCACTAAACGATAGGGAAAGTTTCCAAAACTAAATTGGGTTTGCCGGTACTTGTATCACCTAAAAGAAAGAGGAGAGAGAGAGAGAAAAAAAAAGTGTAACTTTATGTTAATGAGCTCTTCTGGTATCTAAGACTTTCTGCGTGCTCTATCCAGTGATATTTCACTCTAATCTGGTATCAAAAGTGTCCACTTAATTAAGTGTTTGGCGTTCCAGCTGGCTTGTGCACCCAGCGTGCTTGAGAGTTTTCAGGTGAGATAAATGTTATAGCTGTTTGTAAAATATGTTAGTTATTTCATTTTCTGACTTTGATGAGATATGTTCCCTCCCCACAAATGTTCCCACATACCTAAAGAGGGCCAGCTGCAAAAGAATAAAGGTCAAAGCATGGTCAGCAGACCTTTCCCTAGTAGGATTAATAACATATTGAATCTATAGTGTGTTATTTCTACTTTTTCCTGTTTGTATAATCATATATAAGATAAAAATAATAGAATTATTTTCATTTTTGAGAAATGAGTGAAAAACAAATGAGTGCCACAGACTGAAACCTAATGGTGTAAGTTACTGATTAGCAATACAGCTGTGTTATAATGATAATCGTATTCAGATACTATAAAAAACATTTTGACAGTGCACGGAATATAGCTAGCAAGGAGTATCTGTACAGGAATCTTGTCAACCAAAAGAAAAATTTGTACAGGAATCTTGTCAACCAAAAGAAAAATTTGGTGCTAATCATATTTGCTGTTTCAATGCCAGTGTGGTTTATATTATGTTGCCTTGGCTGTTGAGCAGTTTCAAGTTGTATCGACTCTGAAGCTGACTCTGTTCAGGAACTTCTCTACGGTGGCTGTTTATTATGACAGTGAAGAGTGTTTGCTGGCAAGCAGTGAAGTCATGGAAACTTACTGTACAGGTAACTACTGATGTTTGCTTAATGGGTTTCAGAGGCGTGTTGAGGTCTCAGTCACTGCCTTGAAGATTTTTACAATCAAAGATACCAAGAGATATCAGAACCACGTTGAATTTACTTGACTGAAAACTGTTAGCTGAGACAGACATGACACATCAGGTGTGACAGATATAGTGTGCCAGTATTTGGCATTATTGAGTAAGGCAAAAGCTGAAATAATTTGAGGATTTATTTTAAATACAGGAGGAATTAAGATGGAATTTAGCCTGGAGGAACATGATGAGAAATAAAGTAACACGCATTGCTCAGTGAAAACTTTTAAAATGTGTGGAATTTATATTCTAGAGTCCAATAGAAGACAAAAGCAGCTACTGTATTCTTCAGAATAAAGAATTTTTGTACGAAGGTGAGCCAAAAAAAGGTTGATTTCAGTATTGTGTAATGAAGTCAAAAAAATAGATCTATTCTTGAAAATTTCTCAATTATTTTGCAGTTCTTTTGAAGATGGAAGAACAAGTACAAACTAAGTGTGGGAAATTTCATGTAAACATAGAAAAAAATCAGGTAAACAAGTTGTCTCACTGAATTTCAATCAAACACAAAGATGGCCTTTTGTATTAAGGCTGCATCTTTCATTTTGCTCAGTATCAGAATTTCATTACTGAATGTGCTTCTAGCAGTTTTGGTGACATGATTTGCCTTTTAAAATATCATTGTACATAAAAGGAGAATCTTGTCAGCAAAAACATGGTTATAGAGATAACACCGTTGTCACCGATCCGTCCTCAAGGTCATCGTATTGCTGTTTTACTCGACAGATTTATCGCTGCTTTGGACTGTTAGAAGGATTAAAGGTTAAGCCAGAGAAATATTTTTTCTTTAATTTTGAGTTTTGGAGGCCGATTAGGCACGTGGTTTGGGTAAATCCTGATTCGCCTTACTCACCTTTGTGCCCTGGATTCTAACAGTTCTTACATGGTTTTCTTTCTTAATTATTCTGAATGCTTACTGTTCATATTGATATGCGATGTTATTACAAGACTTGGCTGAGTTTACACGGCATTTCTTGTTTAGCCCTTTTTATCCTACCAATTTTGTAAATTTTCTTAGATGGAAAACCTTCCTCAGTAACTAAGTAGAATTTAATGGGGGAAGCTGTGTGCTGTGGGTATGGAGAGAATAAATATTAGCCAAACTCAAGAAGCTATATATTGTTGACACTTAAGATCTTTATCCAATTCCTAATATTTTGGCAAAAATATTCAGATTTATGATTTTATATTTCCATTGCCATCTGTGTTCTGGGATAATACTGTGCCTGCTGGCAAATAAGCTAACTGGAATGAATCAGATATGAGTTTATTAAGGCACAGGATATATGGACCAGAGTATCTTGTTGGAGTCCCATAGTAATAGTAGTGAGTATTAGTCAGCACAGGAGTGGCTAAGATTTACGCAGAGTTTCGGGGAGCCAAGAGATGATTCATCCTTACAAATAAAGAGAAGCTGCTAATAAACATGAATAGACATTTTCAGTTTTGTTTGCAGTGCACGAGCACTCTAGGTATTGGAGAGGCAACAAGAGCTGCTGCGAGAGCGCTATGCCAATACCGGGTCAGAAGGCTTTGGCTTCAGCAGATGCTGGAGAGTTGCTCCTGCTATGGATGTCAGCGCACTCTGCAGTTAAGCTACAGCAACAAATATTACAGTTTTTGCCTTGGCAGCAACTGTTTTTTGTTTTTTTCCCCAGACCTTAGTGATACTATTTTAGGGCTTTTTTTGCTGACATTTCCCTGATATTTACTGGGAACCTCCTTGATTTCCAGTGTATTAAGTAAATTTTTTCTCAGCAACAGAAAGGTTTTATTTATTGTATTTAAAATGGCAAATGACTCGGACACCAGGAAAGCCATGCTAAGGTAGATTCACTGGGTTGCAGATCAAATTTCCCTCCATGTGCTTGCTTCTCCAGCCTGCAGCAGGTTCAGTGCTGCTGGTAGATCATTTAGCTGGGACCTCAAGGGTCTGCTCATGGACAATTCACTTCTGTCTGATAAAGGACAATGTGGCACTTTGCTCCGCCTTGGACTTCCTGTCGACTTGCCCTTTTGTGAGAGATCTTTCTGCTTTCTACTCGCATCAGCAGGCTTGCTTATGATTTTTAGCTGATGAAATAGAGGAGGGAGGTCAGAGCCAGGCTCAGGAGTATTGCGATAAAGGGAAGAGCTTGGGTTAAACTGCAGAATTGTGACAGAATACTGAGAGTTGTGGTGGAGCTCATAGGAGGACCCAGCAGGTTATCCATAGGAGGTGTGTTGCATATCATGAGGGAACCAACACTGATTTCCACTTGGTATCCAGTGTGACAGAGCTTGCTGCCCTCAGGGATCTCCCTATACGTTGCTCAAAGTGGGTGGTAGCCTTCTCTTTCCTTAGCTTTGTTGCTTTTCCTGGTGTCTCCTGATACCTGCTGATGATTTTTTTTTAACTTAGTTATTAATTTTTACTAGTAGGTAAAATATCTCAAATTTGACACGCATAATGTTAAATGCTTTCTAAATTGCTTCCCTCCAAAATTCTCCCTTCCCCTTAGAATTTGATTGTATTTTACTTTAAGTTGAAAGTTTACTTTTAAGCAAATTTTTAAAGAAAATTTACTTTTAAGTTGAAAATACTAGGTAGATACTGACTTATGAAGGACTAACTCCACACTTTCTTTTATAGGCTTTTTTTTCCCAGTCTTTTCCTCTTTTAGAATATCTGAACTCCCTCTCAGTTTATTTCAAGTATCCAACAACTCTTCAGAAAGGAAAGTGGCAGATGGTAGGGATAGCAGTGAGATTAAACCAATAATGTTTGTAATCTTGGTAAATATCTATTTACCATAGGCACCAGAGGTCTTCCTAATTTGTGCACTAAATTACTTTGTAAAAACATCTTCTTTCTCACAATATGTATTTATTACATGCTATTTCTATGGTGTTCAAGGAGATGAACATGCCTTTCCTTTCATATTTGAGTGTAGTAGTCACATATTTAAGATTTGTTTCATTCCCAGGTAGCAGTGGTAAACATATAAATCAACTGCTTTATAAAACCTAATATTACTCAAGAAAATTATACAGGTTTTCCCAAGTTGAGACATCATCTTTCTCCATACTCTTACAACAGTTGTATCAACTCTATTTAATTAGCACTGACGTGGTACCCACTGAATATTGTACAGGCTGTTCGGAGACTCTGTGTTGCAATGCAGTGTTCCTTTTCATTGTGGGATGACTCGATCAGGACTCCATCAAAATACATGAAGGTTTAACCTACCCATGTTCTGGGATTGATAGGTGTTGTGAGATGCTTCTTCGACGCACTGGTAGAAACTTTCATCCTTCCTTCCTTCCTTCTTGGGGAGTGTTTATTGCTTGAATAATTTAATGGAGTAAGTTGTGACAGTTTTACATTTCTGGGATAAACATGTTTTAGACAATAGTTAGCAACATGTTTAGATGGCACAAACTTCATATTGTCGCACGTGGAGTGAGATGGAAAGGGAACAAACAGAAAAGATATGAGAATCCATTTGCCTTTATGCTGAAGATTTTTAGGCCCTTAGCAAGGAGGAGAAAGTATCCAGAAAATTATAAGACACTTTATTACTGAGCCAAGTATCCTAAAAAGTACCGAGCTCTCAGACAGATGGATGTTATTGTGTTTTTCTCCTTTCTAAACAGTTGATGAATTCCTTCCAATGAAATGTACGTTTTGGAGTGGGAACATTCCTGTGGTCAAATGAAAGCTGGCCAGGCTGGAGGTGATTCATAGTAAGGCTCTCCTTTGTGGGGATCCTCAATTAACCAAAATATTTATGGAGAAAATAATGGAGGTATCAAGAATCACAAAACTGGAGCAACTTTCAAATTCTTTTCATATGATCTGTTATTTTTATCGATCTAACTCTGCATGTACAATGTACATAATACTGTTAGTGATGAAGAGACACTGTTACATGAGAAGAATGTAAACATAATTTTCTTTGCCTCTGTTGTGTAATAAATGTCTGTATTGTTTTTAGCTTGTAAAATTGAAGTAAATTAGTCAGTTACTAATTATTTAGTAAACAGAATAGTTGGCAGTGTAAGTTATTTTGGAAGGCTGCATCTCTGTGTTGGCCCCCACTTATATCTCACACTAACTGCAAGATATTTTCCTTCATTTCAAGAGTTCTTTGGGGCCTCTTTGCTATTCCTCTTCTTTCATATCCAGCCAGCATCTCTGTCATAGAACAGACATTCATCCTTCCAGGCAGGGAAGGGAGGGTGGGGGGTATGGAAGAAAACAAGAAAAAAACAGACACCAAGTTGTCATAGGTGTCAACTCTTTTTGCATATAGAGATACAAAAAATAAAAGGAATCATTTAGTGTGAGCCTCTGAGGAAGAAGCCAATGCAAGAGAATAAAATCTGTCAAATAGATTTAAGAGTCAAATATGTGAAAAAGCTCCTTAAGAGGCTTTCACGTGTAAGAATGAAATTATCAAGAGATGTACAGAGGTAGTGGAAATCCAGTAGGGTGAATTGTTATAAAACAAAGTAGACCAAACCAACAAACTAGACCAACCATAAGGAACCACATCTGTTGAGCTGTGCTGGATGACCTTCTTCAGCAAGTCTTTCCTGGCGTATTGAATGATGTAAAGTGAATGCCAAAGATTAAAAATTTAATTTCAGGTGGTGATACCCTGCAAGAAGAAGAATTATGATATGACATTAAGGTATATTTAATACACCTTAAAAAAAAAAAGAAAAAAAAAAGTTTGATTTAAATTCTTGTACTAATTTTTACCTTCTCACTTACTATACGAATACATTTTAATATAACTGTTATCTTCTAAGACTTTTCAAAAGAAATGAGATTTTGATGACCGCTATATCAGAGAATAACATATCCTGGGATAGAAAAAAAGATTAGGTTTATGATGGTTGTATTATTAAAAAGCTTGCTTAAATTTTATGCTTTTGCCTTTTTTTCCCCCAATGTGAGAATATTCAACACAAACATTGAAAGAACTCCTTTTTCACTTTTCTTATTCAGTTACTTTGAAGAAAGCACAACTTTCTCTACAGATAGCTGTGAGAATATGTAGCAGCTCTCCTTTAGCAGGCCTCCATTATAGAAGGCCTTAGAAATTAAGTGTTTTGAGAAGGTCAGAAGGATGTTGGCAACCCTATATCTTGTAGAGGAGCCGCACTAGTTTCAATGAAGACATTTAGATAATGACTTATAAAGTGGAGAATACCAGGGTAATGAGTTTGTATGATTAACATATTTTTTGTAGAAAAGTAGTGCAAGAATTTGTTCTGAATTTTGTTGATGACCAAACTCACTGGCTAATTTGACATTTATCGATGGACCTTACAGGAAGCTGTAAAGTAGAAACAAACTGTACAACGTTTGTGGTATCTTCCTGTTTCTGGTGGATGCCATCAACAAATGTGAACTAGAAGTGCTCGTGTGTTTAACTGGTCAAGAGAAGAGGTAGCAGAATTGGGCAAGAGAAGGAATCTCAAGAATGTTTATCTAACACCAGAGCAAATGACTAAAGAACTATCTCATCTTTGTAGGCATAGTGGGGTTATTTGTATCTGTTACAGTTTATTTGGATAGAAAGCTTCCAGGCATGAATGTATTTGGGGTGGTAGGAGCAGAGGGAAACTTTCCGTGGTACTAGGTGCCTTGTTCCCCTCTCCTGAAACTCCTGATAAATGTGCTGGTGACAGCAGTCAGAGGCAGGATATGGGAACGCGATGCTTCCTGCGTGCTGTGCCTTGTTCGCTGTGTTTACATGAAGCACAGGGGGAAATACTTTCAAGCTGCACTGCGTTCAGGTTAATGGAGAAAACAGATCCAAAAGGCTAAACGAAAAGACTCTGTGTGCCAAAAGAATATTTCAAAAAACATCCACATGTGTTTCAGACACACAACTCTCATTCCCTGTGTTTTTTTGTTTTTTTTTTTTTACCATTCCCAACTGGCAGAAGGAGCAGAAAAGACTGATCTGTTCCACATCTTGGGCTTGCATAATCCTTAGGATCCTCATTTATCTGCTTAAAAAAAAGAAAAACAAGAAAATGTCAAACCTGCTCCTGAAAAGCCATACTGATGTCATCTGCCTGACCATGGCCAGCACTGAGGTTCAGCCTTTGCCCTCATTCGCAGTGTCTGGTATCAATAGCTTGCTTAGTTTATTGAATCTGAGTCTAGTAGTGTGAATTAAATCTCCAGTCTCAATCCATTTTATATATGGAAGTGTTTTAGGAAAAACAAGGTAATTTATTCTTCTTACTATTTAATTATTTTAATTTAATTTAGATGTTGTTGTTGTTGTTCTACAAGAGTAATTATTTTACAAAGTGTTCCCAAAAAACCTAGCGAACAATAGGAAGCCAAGATCGAGACAGATAAGGGATGTCATTAGGAGCTATTGTAACTTGTGGCTACATATGCAGGAAGTAATTTTCCTCTTGAACTCTTTTTTAATTAAAAGAGCAAAATAAAAGTCTTCTGATTGCAGGTACTGTGTATGTTGTGTGTGGGAATTAATGAAAGGACATTTTGGTGTCTGGGCAATAGGATGGAGGTTCCCCTATTTTGACATAGCAAGAACTGTTGAAAGGATGAATTATTTTTGTTTACATGTCTGTGAATTTGTAGCTTCTAATGGTTAATGATTCTTTTTAAAGACATTACACACTAATACATGAGTATCTGAGGCAGAATTAGGTAAGCACTTAGTAATACTTCCATTCTTAATGGTTAGCTCCAGTGGTTGGATGTGCACATTCTTAGGCTTCTAAAGCTAATCTTTGTTCACAGAATTCCTTAAAAATGTTCTTCCCTTCTGTTTCTACTCCATCAACTACAAATCAACTCAACTATGTGCAGAAGCTTTATCCATTGCAATAATTAACTGGTAGACTAACTCGATCCATTAAAAACAAGCGTTGAAAAAAACTCTACAAACACTATGCATGTGAAACAACCCAGCGCTGCTGAAATGAATCAAAATAGTTTGATCTCCAGAACTTTATCATCTACTTAGCTACAGAGCAAATAACCTGCATGTGCTATTTTCTGTGACTGATCAGTAACTTTCAACTTGCTTTTACAGTTCAACGACGATAATTTCACTGCTTTCTAAGGAGGCTTTATTCATGCATTTATATATTTTACACATGTTCTTTAATCTCTGTCTAGCTATATTCTTTCATTGTTTTAGTAATACAGCTTGACTAAGCACTTTGCTATTGTGGTGGTGTTTGCTTGCTTTTTTGTCTCGAGTGTATGTTTTTCCATCTTGTATTCCACAGCTGATTCATGCAAATTCAAACTGATATTACATATTCTGCAAAAATATAGAGTTTATTGTTTATCTAGCTGCCTCAGTTGCATTGTTCCTGCAGCTCACTGATTTTTATTAACTATTTTACAGAATTAAGTTTAATATGCAAGTATTCACCGCGTATTCCTGGTTCTGCATTTAAATTAATTCCTTATCCATTCTTGTTGGTGCTAGACTCTGAGGGTGCAGCACTGAGCTTCATTTTAGATTCATGCAAAGGACTGCCAGAAAAAACAGAAATAAATGTTCTGCAAAATGAACGAAGTTTGTTGCACATGGCAATAGCTCTTCCTCTAAAATGTGAGTTCTTAGGGTTCAAAGTTCTTAGGATTGAAGTTGCAACGCTTAAGTCTCATGGGTGGTGGCCGGGCATGAGGGGGGAATTGGTGGTGTGGTATCTTGTAGGCTATTTCTTATTGTTTTGTAGAAAAGGTGTTTGTTATATACTTTCCTCCTCTGATTAAAGGTTTGCCAGATGCAAAACACTGCACTGGGCAAATGATTAGAGCCCTCCAGAGCTCTGTTTCTGTACCCCTGAGCAATCGAGCGACATTTGCCATGCAAAATACTATCTCCATGGAGGTAAATGGCTAAACTTCACAGGCTTTCTTGAAGCTAGGATGTCATCTTTAATATCTCCTGGGTTCAGGTCCCCGCTGGTGTGGTGTAGTCATGGTTTATTGGACAGCCAGGCATTCAAAATAAGAATGCGCTTCATTACCACAAGGCAGTCAAGTGTGTAAGGCAGCAGTACAGAATGTGATTACAGAACTAGGGTTCCTGGAGTTTTTTTAATTTTACTTAAACTTCTTTTGCATCCCCAGTAGGTTTGCGGCATGTGTAAGGAAAAGCAATGAAGAAATCACCTTTCTGGGAATTGTACAGTGGACTCTGGAGGAAAGCATACAAGCAGACTGCATAGGTAATGCATGTTTCATTTCATTAGTGGTTTGAAATTATGTCAATCATGCCATAAACAGAAGCTGACATTTTTGTTTCAAGGGAAACCAAATGTGTAAGTTGAAATTTTTCACTTTTTATAAAATGAAGTTAGAAGATATGTTGAAAGGAAAAGTTTTAAAACTTACATTTGTAACATTTTCATAATTCATAAATATTATTTTAGCCAAAAGCTGAAGAAAATCCTGAATGTTTTCCAATGTTTTAGTGACAATATACTGGCATTTTATGCCTATGAATTCTGTGTTAAGTGTCATTCAGGTTTCGGTGTTAAGAGGAGGTAAGGTAGGTAACAACATAGCCAAGATTGCTGCCAAGTTTGGATAGGTCTAGATATAACACTGAAAGTTTAAAGTTGAAATATTCCTAGTCTTTAGGAAGTTGGGATGGGCTCTCTAAAAACCAGCCCCAAATGCTTGTTTGGGGAATTTGCCACAAACTGTGAGTTTCATTACAGTTCCCAGAATAAGCTGCCTTTTGTAGGGAACTCACCTATTTCAGCACATATTCAGCAAAATGAGTGTTCCTCAAGAAGAGGTTCCTGGTGAACGTTTTGAGAAAAGCAAACTTTTTTAAAAAGGCAAACAAAAATTAGTCACATAATGTTCAGTGGCTGTGCCAAAACAAGAGTTGAGAGGAGGTCAAAACCAGAAAACAGAGTGCAGTTGGACCTTCTACTGTGTTTCTGTGTGCGTGATTTCAGTTTTGTTCATTAGACCTTTGTTATTCTCTCTTTTCTTTAGTTTGCCAATCAATCCAGAATCAATCTCTTTGCCAATCGTAGCCAGAAGCTGCTGGGTACCATTAACTTCCTTGGGTTCCTCTTAAGAATGGCCAAATGGAGAGATATGAGATCAAGGTTAGCAATTTGGTAGGCTGGAGTAAGAAGCTCCATCAAAGTGTTAGATAAGAGAGGAACTTGGATATGATCTAGCATAAAACAGGAGGAGAAGGAGGAATGAGATAAGGATTACCTGAATGACAGGGTCCTGTAAACACTAATTGAGTTTCACATTCTTGTTCTGCCTTTTTTGTGGGAAACTGGTAGAGTTTGTTGGGAAGGAAAACCAAAAAATGGCAGTTTGCCCCTGTCTATTAGCTGCCTGTTCACTTTGCATTTTATCAGAGGTTTTGATGGTTCCTAACCATTCCACAACGTGATATCTACGAACTTTCTTGCAGCAGAAAGTCACATTTTACTTAAAATGAATGAAGTACTTTTTCTGTGGCACATTTTGTGTGTGTGTGTGTGTGTGTGTGTGTGTGTGTGTGTGGTTTGTTTTGTTGTTAAATTAGATTTGGATTACTAATTTGATATTGTGTAATATCTACTGAGAATAATTTGCATGTGTAAATGTCACAGAAAGTAGATGTTTCACAAGACATTTTGCTTACAGGTTTTTTTCTCCATCTCTCTATCTTTGAGATACTTGTTTGCTTAATAAACCTTCCATAGTCTCCTAAAGGCCTGGCTGTTGCAAGGTTAGCAAGAAAGACAACACTTGTATTTATTCAGGAATATTTTCATAACCTGCCAGAGCTCACAAACTGTCTGTAAACCAGGATGCATGGGATCCCTTGGCTATAATCATATAAGCATAGAGAGGTGAAATGAAGTTGTTCATAACAAGCAGAATAATGGATAGCTGAAGGCAGAGAGAAACCCGAAGCTGATAGACAGCCAAAATTGCAAATGTACAGTTTGCTTCCTGAAAAATGACAGCAGCTTTACATTGGCAAGTACCCTCTGTGGTTTGGAAATTAAATATTATTAAGCATTAATCCAGCAGGCTTAAGAGGCAAGCCTAAGCCCATGCTTGTCAACATCTCCCTGCATGGTCAGGCTGTGGGCGTGCAAGTCACACTCCTGTTTCCACAACGCCCTCCCAGTGCTGGTGGCAACACATTCCCGGTATGAACTGGTTCACTTTTCTCAGACTGGGAGGCAAGTCATGTCACTTGCCTGTGAGATGTACTAAAGACTCTGAAGAGTCTCGGGTGTCTTGCACCACTTTATTGGTTATTTACAGGAACAACCCATGGAGGAAGTGAATAACGTGACTAGCTGCAATGAAGTGAAGGAGAGCACAGCTGGAGAAACACCATTTATATTACCATAAATTGTCGTATCAAATTGCTTGAGAAAAGAGAAATAGGTCTGCCAAGGCAGCAGTTACCAGGTCTTCTAAAAACTAAAAACTGCATTTCTGTGTTGGAAAGTCCAACGTGTGCAGCTTTGTGATGTTCAGCAGAAGCACATCTGCCTTGCTGTGCTGCACACATCCAGACTCCCTGGAATAGGGGCAGCGTGAGTAGTGGTCAGATTCATGCTGTCACTTCCTTTTCCCTTTTAATTTACCTTAAGTTTCACCCAGATGTTTACTTAATTATGACCTCCAAAGCCATAACTTTTCATTAAACTTACTTTTGTTACTCTCTTATCCAAAAAATGAAAGGCTTCATACATTTGTTCCAGTTTAGCTATTGCTAGCTAAACTGGTAAGAGAAGTTACGGGTAAGCTTAAAAATTCATGTGTGGAGTTAGCCACAGTGTGTCTCTTTCTGCAAAATGCTGGTGATACCTTCTATGACAGAGTTCACATGCCTGTCCCTATGAGTTGCCAAATGTGGTGGCAGGAGCAGTATGATTCAGCCTTTTTTTTTTTTTTTTTTTTTTTTTTTTTTTTTTTTTTTTCAGTGCTTCATGTGTAGTAATGCAGACCTTCAAAAACTTGCTTGGCTACTTGTCTAAGAAAATAAATAAGATATGGTGCACTATGTTACGTAGGTGCCTTTAAACAGTAATAGGAAAAAAAGATAATTTTTCTTTCCTAATCAGTGTCTTTGTTTCTAAATGTATTGCATATTGAAGTCTCATTTATTAGTAATGTAGCATCATAAATTTATGATTATTGTTCATGAAAAAAAGAAATTATTTTTAAATATCAGTTACTACTAAAAAATCGAATTATGTCCCCTACATATTAGATGAGTCACTGCATTTAGTTATGCAGGGTCCCTGGGAGTTTCTCCTAAGTAATTTATGAGATTTCTGAGAATAGATCATATAAGATGAGGTTAATAATGCTGAAAATATTTGCATGAGCGATCAGAATATCCTGTCTTTGAGATGCAGCATTTTTGCCCTGACCTTCCTGCCTGCCAAGAAAAATAGCAGAAGTGCTTCTAATACTCCTGGTCTGCAATAGACTGTCAGCAAAATTCAGGGTTGTGTTTATCAATGACAAGCTCAGTAAAACTTTCATATGGAACATCTAATTTAACTTATGTAAAAAATGAAACTTCTTTTTTATTTCTCTAATGACTAAAAAAAATATTAAAAGCATCTTGAAAATGACACTACCACAGTCAGCAGTGCTTTAGTTGAAATAAGCAGTTACAGGGAAATTAGAGGAAGGAGAAGATTTTACTAGCTAAGAATTAGATCCTTTTATGCAAGGAAGCCTTATTAAAGTAATCCCGCTTAATTTGCCTTCCCTCTTGAAATGTGTCTGCTTTTTCAAAGACACGGGATGTTATGTCTGGCTAAATGTCTGCAGCGGAGGGCTGGATTCATGTTCTCCCATAGGAGCTTTGAACTGTAGCATTTCATCTTTTAGACTCTAACCAGCCTGAAACTCACAGATGACAAATTCTTTTTCAGGAACATCTATATAGACCTCCTTCTACTTCTGGATATGCTTCTCCAGAATTAAACAACTGAAACTAAGCCAATACCAGTGTTATTCTAAATAAAGGGGAAACGTTTGGAATGTGTGCAGTCATTTGACACCTAAACCAGACTTATATCCTTACAGGCTCTTTTTGCTTCACCTTCTAGTCTTTGAGCATAAGACTATCTCAAAGTGGAAAAAACCAAAGTTCCCCACTGCAAACTGGAAGAAACCAAATTTCTTGGTGTGGAAATGTCAAATATGAAAATTAATTTTGTTTCAGTCAGAACACAAAATCAGAACAACTATTAGAATACAAAATTAAAAATACTTTACTAGAAAAGGAAGAACTGTTTGCACTTAGAGAGGCCCTGTTCCTCAGCTACCCAACCTAATTATCTGACTGTAATCCACATCATTTAGAAGAGGAAACCCAGAAAAATCTGTTTCCTCTAGATCATGTTGAAGTAATGGTATACAAGGTAATTAATATTCTGGATTTCAACCTGACTGGCATCCTCAAAAGCAAAATGAGACAAGAAAATAGCCAAAACATTTCCTTTCCTTTTCAGAGAAAGATAAATCGGAACAACTAAACAAGCTCCAACAAACTTTAAAATCTGAAGTTGAATTTTATTAACTAAAGATGATGCCAGAGTCATCAAATTGATAAGAGTTGCTTCACTAATTAAGCCTCTGTTTAGGAGAAAGAAAATAATGGTAACTAGAAACTATTAATTCAAAACTGAAGTTTCTGCCTTTAAAACTAAAAGCTGAAGGTCTGAAAAACCCAAACATTCTCTAGATAGCAAGGGAAGCAAAGTAAACTCTGAAGGTCTTTCCAATCCTTTATCAAAACATTTACCAGTTTTCATTGTCCTCAAGCCATTTACTTAGGAAACAACTCCCAGAGATATGAAATCTGCAGGAAAAGTGCAACAGATCTCAATGTGGAGACACCAACTATTTTAGTATATCACATCTGACTTGTGCTTACAAAACCAAGCAATGTGCTTTTTACTGTCCTCTCCTCCATTCTCTCCGTAGTTTGAATATAGAGTAGATGATTAGGGAATTCCCTAACCAGGGATACATCTAGTATATAAATGAACAGATCTCAACCCATTCTATCTTCACGTATTTTGCTGAGAGAGAGGGTACATGTCTTCCCCAGGTAAGTTACTTGCTTGCGATGAACTGTTATCTGTCAGCTTCCAATATCAAAGCAGGCACAAGTGCTGGTGGGTTCCAAATATGCCTTTTTGGTCAAAAGGATGTGTGGCAAGAGCTTTGCTTTTTTACCAACCTCACGTGATTCTCCTTTCTTCAGCTACCAGGTACAAGGGTGTTGCAGGATTTAAAGCAGATATAAATCTCCATCTGATTTAATGAGTACAGTTTTTTAAATATTTTTAAACAAACTTATCACTTCTCTTTCTGATATGTGAGTAAAATTCTGTATCTAACAATAGACACACAAAGCCCGAGTGCTGCCAATGAATACAAGTTATACAAGCAGACATGTTGCAGATTGACTTAGTGACTCAGGTTTTGGCAGCTGCCCTCTAAACAAAGCTACTGAATCTGCTGGAATCTGGCAAATCGCAGAACTTCTTGTGCAGCTCACTGTATAAGATATGCTGTGAAAAATTACTAGAAAGTAAAAAAATTGGTTACAATTCTTAAATTAGCAATGAATTATAAAATTATAGGAGGCTTTTATAAATCCAACTGCAGTACTCTGAGTTTTAATCAGACATGCATAATATGTATTAAATCCAAAGGAAAAAAAATGCAAATCCAAATAAATGCATTTTCTGAATTACTGTAAATTAATGTAATTTACACTTTTTCTTTGGGATTCATACAAAAATATTTTTTTTATATTAGACTAATTTTAATCTAATATTTAATCTAGTATTGCTTATTGGATGATTAGATGTTCCTGTTCATTTATTCTGAATATTTTCAAAGCAGCATAAAAGTAAAATAACTGCTTGACAGGAAAGAAGGAAAGAAAATAATTAGTAACTAATAACTAAAGTCTTGTAGGTCTGATATTTTCTCAAAATTGTAACACTATAAAGGAGGTACTAACGCTTCCTATAAATATATGACAGCAATATAAACCAACTTAAAAAAAAAAAAGCAAAATGCCCTCGTACACTACAGTTCTCTAGCAACAGATGTTGAACATTGAACAGTAATATTTTAGAGGATACTTTTGCTTAATGTAAAACTCTCTATTGTCAGCAATTTCTAAAGCAAATGTTCTTATGAATACTGGAAATGTAGAATGACTTCATGCTATAATGCTGGGGGTCTTTACAGGTAGGCTTGTACTAATCTGCATTGGTGACTGAAAACATCATCTTACAGCAACTCTTTTCCTTCTAGCAACCCCTAGAATGCTGTTTGTGACTTCTACAGCTTGGCTCCTTTCCCTGAAGAGGAGGGTAAAGCTATTCAAAAGATATGAGTTTGCTTTGCCAGTGGCATTTCTTTTAGAAATTGAACTAGAACTAGAAATCGGAATTTTGGCCTATCTCAACTATCAACAGATCATGACACTTTGTCACTTATGTCAGTGCCTAATGCCATGCAAGTTAATACTTTCTTCTGCATTTTCTCCAAATTGCGCTGCTCAGAAGCTGTGAACTTTAGTTCTCCTGTACAGACCAAAGATGATTTTATAAATAGATGTTTGAAGAATAAGATGGCTAGCTAAGCCTCTAGATCACGGAGACAGTGCAGTAGGCATTTAACAGTGATGCAGACAATACAACTTATTTCTCTAGTGGACTCCTGCATAGTTTTTGTCTTCTCTTCTTGCAAGAGCTGTCCAAAATGCTGAGTCCTCCCAGGAGGATTTGACAAAGAAGTGAAGTTACATATCACCAGGACCTGTATATGATCGTGCTGATGAACTTGATGCCTCAGTGCTATATGGGCCATCTCTTGGACTTCTGTCTATCGCACAAATCTAGACTAGCTCACAGGTTGCAGTTCTTCTGAACTTTGAGATCTGAACATATGCCTGAAGTTAAACATGAATTTCAGTGTTGCCAAATACAGGCATGTGTATGGATGCATGCAGAATGACCCGGAAAAAAAAAAAAGTTTTGTAAATGACAACAGCAAGGCTGGATATTTACAAAAATTAAATATATGTAGCTTATTCAAACAACCATTGTTACACTTCCAGCTATAACTAATCCAAAATGCTATTAAAAGTCTGCTATTTTTAAAATCTCTGTTAAACCTTCCTCACAACTCTTGGTTGGCACCCTGTTGTATTTTCATTCATACTATGAACATACGTTCATGTTCAAATGTTTTGAGAAACTCTCCTTGGAAATGAAGCTTGAATTTCTTCCCAGAGAGCAGAGCTGTTGCTGAACCCGTTTTTTTTTTTTTTTTTTTTTTTTTTTTTCCCTCCCTAAGCTGTATAAATATTTTTCTCCAACATTTTATGATATGATTACAAAGTGAGGGAGGGGAAAAGCAGCCAAAAATGGCCAAAAGCAGTCTTATTATTCATGCCAATAAGTGGACAAATAGTTACAATTCATTACTTTTACAGATGAATCCTGTTCCTTCAGCCACAGAGTTCACACTTTATGAATATTGTAGATGAATATATATTCTGATAGAAATAGCTACTTCTTACCTCCAATTCAGTTAAACAGTACAAACTTTATAATTTATGGAAAAGTTTTGCTTTCCTTCTGTTTTATTTTTTTCTCTTTAGCAGTGAACATAATAGACCTAACAAGGAGTAAAATATTCAGATAATTTATTGAATGATTTTTTTCAGTTAATATAGTCCCTGAGATAGATCTGCTGATCCACAGATGATGGTTTTGATCATATTGTACCAAGACTTTTTTTTAAACAGAACTTACTCCTTTAAGTGTACAATGCTGTTCAGTAATTAGGATGTCAGTGTATAGTTGCTTCTGCTTTTTGTTTGTCATCATTCTCTAGCTGTGTAGCTTTTAAAAGGGCAGTTTCATTTTTACCTCATTTTCTGCAAATAAAGAGTACACTATCAATAGACCTTTATTAATATTAGCAGTTAAGACAACAGAGGGAGTAGGGAAAACCCATATGAAAAAGTAAATTCCTACTGCCACAGAGACTGTGCCATGAAATATTTGGGAAGTATCCAGATTTAATTAGTCTTTATCTGTTGGAATATAGCCAGCTGCTTGCACAGCATAAACCTACAAAACCAGGCCTAGGTTGTACAGTTAAGTGTGTAGAATCCCAAGCATTTTAGTGAATGAAATTTGTCCACCTGTGATAGTATATAAAACAATATGGAAAATAATATATCAGAGCAATGAATTTGCCTAAGCAGATGGAATTTTAGGCATACATAAGATGTCGATTGTTGCATATCATGGTTAATGGAAGAGTGTTTGAATTAAAGAGCAAATCTAATTTTAGTTTAATTTAAAAAATGAGAAAAAATGCAAACTATACATGATAAAATCTATTCAATAAAATATACATTAAGCAGATTTTAAATGCATTTAGTATACTTCATCCACAGACCAGATTTTGCAGGTGAGAATGACTGATAAATAATGATTTACAATTTTTGGATTTACTAGCTTCTTATACTTATCTCTGTTTATTGCCCTAGAAATAAAGATAGGTCCTATGTATGTGTTTGCACAAATAAATACCCTGTGTCTATGGGGATATATAGATAATCACATAGAGAAGGTGTTAAAATGAAAATGTATGGCGTTGGTATATGTAGTTTTTCCCAGAGGAGAATGCAAGTAAAAGATAAGGTACTGGTGTTCATTTCAAAGTCTAGTCATGTGTGAATACCTAAGTGCATTCTCTCTAGTCTTTCTCTAATGTACACAAGGAAAACAGAAATGTACACTCTGAAAACAGAAATATTTTTGATAATGGTGAGCTGATTTGTAAGCATAGAGGTTGATAGCGATTTAAACAGTCTTACAGATGCAGAAAAAAAAAGTCTATAAACGAATGAAATAAATTGCCAGAAGGATTTTGTACAAGGAAGCTGATCCAGAATAACTGGCACTTTTCAGTATTCTCTTTGCCTATTTCTTGAGAATGGTAGCATTCTCATATATAGAGTTAACTTGTAATCTGCTTGCAGTGTTAATTGCCATAATATTATCTTCAAGGTCAAACGTTGTGCAAGGTTTTGAAGTGTTAGTCATTCATGTAAATAGGAATGGATACACAAACTAAGATAGAACTATTTTTCTGAAGTTATAAATTCCCATGTTCCAAAAATATCTTTATTTCCTCTTCTCTTTTTGTGGGTTTTGTTTGCAGCTGTGGGAAAGTGCAGTCAAAGTGGATTTTGCACTTTTTTGTCTGAAAGCAAGCAGAAGTGTGCTTGTTCTCATCTCCTGTAATGAGGAGTTCAAAGAATCCTATGAGATTGAGAATCCTATTTCCTGTTACCAGCAGTGCGGAGTCCAGTTAGAGGCCTGTGGTTAGCGGTGTCCCCTGGGGGTCAGTCCTTGGTCCAGTCCTGTTCAATTTATTTATCAATGACCTGGATGAAGGCACAGAGTGCTCCCTCAGCA
>JAWLRI010001006.1:1424370-1437209 GCA_034781795.1 Crypturellus tataupa
TTTTATTTTATTTTATTTTATTTTATTTTATTTTATTTTATTTTATTTTATTTTATTTTATTTTATTTTATTTTTCCAAGGGAGACTATGTAGTAGTTGCTGACCTTTTATTATCTTCAGTTACACATTCCTTAACTGATTGCTTGAAACCTCAATCCTCCCTCTTTAACAGGTATTAGGCGGGTGGTAGGAGAAAAGGGCAGCAGGGAGTAGATATGGGCCAAAGCAACCATGGCAACAATATGTCAGCAATACATGCTATACAATATTTTCAGCATTGTCTGAACTATGTTATTAAGTGAAACAGCTGAGTTGCTGTCTAACTTCATACAGTTTTTGCTCATTTTGGTTTGCATATAACATGCAATTGTTAAAGAGTAAAAATGAATATTATCAAGTAAGATACTAGTTTTTCAGTCACGGGGATATGCAGATATACTAGGAAAAAGCTGCTGTTAGTGCCATGTGTGCATTCAGAACATTCCTTTACAAAATGGTTGTTAACAGTCAAAATTAGGGGCATGGAGTTGGGAGGTGAGGAAGAGAAATGGTGATTTATTCAAGGTATGCCTGCTGCTTTTCTTCCTACATTCATATTCACTTCCTGACTTCCACACAAGATAAATATTAGTGTTGTTTCTATTATTTTCAGTTACAGTGCTAAAAAAAACAATGCTTAATCAGTGAAATTAAAATCAGCGCTCTTGAGGAGGGCATCTGTTAACTTTTCTCAGCTCTCTCAGGGGTTCATAAATCTGTCTATGCTGTGAGCATGAATTAGTTACTGTGTCAAAATTATTTTGATCAGGCACATAACCCACAGAGCACTAAGGTTTGTTTCAGAGATGTAGCCAGGCATTGAGAAGATCCAAATGGAACTAAGAGAGTTTGTTTGTTTGTTTTAGTTCCATTGCTGTTAGCTGTTATTTGACATTTTTCACGTAAGGGTAAATACCAAAATGGAAGTATGAAGTGTAGAAAACAAACAAAACATCTTGTATTTAACTGATATTTTAATCACCAAGACAAGAAATCGGATTTATAGTTTGATGAAAATGAAAATTAAAGGTCACTGAATAGAAGTTTCAAGCAATGCCCAAGAATTTATTCTTGTATATACAAAGTCAGAAAGTTCTTATATATATATATATTTTATATATGTATAAAAGAAAAAATATGTTTAAGGTATTTCATAAATAGTTGTAATCCAAGAAGAAAAAAAATCTGTATTTTCTTGCATGACATGCAACATCAGTTGCATTTATAAATGAGAAAAGAGAATGTTGTATTTTACATACTCATATTAGGACAAAAGAAATCTTGACTCCTTATAGGTATACTTGTGTTCTGGAACCCTCAGCTGAATTCCTGATGTGAAGAATTCAGGAGGTAAGCAAGAATACCTCTATTACAGTAAAAGGAATTATACAAAGTAAATCAGGTCCATCACAATATGCTTGGGGTATGCAGATCAGATAATTGCACAGAACTACCAAAAGGAAAAATCTGACCCCCTACTTGTGCATAATTAAAAATTTGCAGAGCAGTGTGCTTATTCTACTTAAAAAAAATAAAAAAGTAAACCCTGTTAAGTGCTTAAAGAATCAAAATAAGACAGTAACACCTTCCTGAATCAGATTTTCTCTTCCATCTTTGTTATTGAGTGCAACTGTTTGAATATTTTCACTGCTCTATGTGACCTTTTTTCAAAAAAATATATTTCAAAAATATTTAATAAAAGCAAACAAAAAAGCCATAGAACAAGTACTTCTATCTCTTTGATGGCGAAAAAGGCAATTGGTTGTACTGTTGAAAATGAATCCCTTGTGATGCTGTAATCTTCATAACTTCTCCATTTAGAGTATCGTCTTCAATTATTGTTATCAGTCCTTCAGCAATTATTGATGGACTAAAAAGAAAAAAAAATGGGGATGAGAAAATATTTGAAAAGGACAAGACACTCAGCAGAAATGTATATGACCTGCAAATAAAACAACCTACTATTTGAATAGTATTTTCAACAAAAGCAGAAGAATGAAAAGTGTTTCAGGAAGGAAATCTAATCTTCCCAGTTAGGACAAACAGCTGCAACTTTACAAATCATCATGAGTTTGCTCTAGTCATTGCTAAATCCCTGTGGACATCCAGCTGCCACTGGACTTTCTATCAAAAGTTTTCTCTGTCAGGGCAACGGACAGAAATGATCTTTACGCAGTACTCTGCAGCTCTTTGCTCTTGAATTATCACAGTTCAGTAACAGGACTGACATAAATTATTGTGAGGAGAATTTTGTCACAATTTGTTGTGTTCAATAGGTGCAGTATAACTGACATCTAATAAATAGTGGGCAACATGACATACTTAGATTTGTTTAGAAGTGTCTGAATGGCAAATTGTTCAGACTAAGAAAATATTTCAGAAATATTCCAGTTTATTTGTGTCCTGTTCTTATAAAATTTTCTGAGTGTCTACACTGGGCCCCCTTGGTAGCCTAGATAACTCTTTGGTCTAATTTACCATGATTGCTACTATATTCTTAGTAATTTGGTCTATTATTGCCAGTTGTTTGATTTCTTCAGCCTTTCAATTTCATAATTGAGGGAAACCCAATTCAAAAGTCACTCTCTGTACTTCATAACAAGTTTGATTAAACAAATTTATGGAGAACAGTCCACCAAGGGCTACTGCAAGTGCTATTGCAAGAGCTGCCATGCATGCTTGTTCTTCACTTACAAAGGGCAAAGAAACTATATCTAACTTTACTTACTCCATCACACCATAGAACTGCATCATATTTTTGATCTCATCCTTGTATGAATAATATTGTCCCATATTCTCTTCTTTATCTATTGACTGAAGAATTGGTGTGTTGACAAATCCTGGACAAATAGTGTTGAGTCTCACACCATAGTTTTCCATACTAGCAGCTAACTAGAAAAGAGATACAAGTTAGGCATTCATCATCATTATTTTAAACAATATTGTGAAAGCAATTTTTCCAAGAAGGCTTAGCATCATGTTTACATCCTTGCCTGACAGGCAATCATGTTGATACTGGTTGTTTTATTACAACAGCTAAGTTTGAAGTATATTTTCTATTTTCACTTTTTTTGTCCAACATACTTTTCTAGAACAATTCTACAGGAAAACAAGATTATTTTTTCAGTACAGCTGTTTATCTATTTTTTTTTTTTTGTTGTTACTAATACTCTTGATATTAACTGTATTCTAGGATACTAAAACTGTATGGGGAATGGTAGAACCCTTCCCCTGTGACACTGCCGGTATATGTCAATAGCACAGGAGAAGCCTGAATGCTGGAGGAGCTTTTTAGTCTAGACCCAGAACTTGTGAACTACCACTGATATAGCTGTACCCCCCAGTACTGTTCAGCAATAATTGAAGGTTTCTCCCCCAGTATGATATAAATTGTCATTTTCACAATATGATACAATAGGAGAAAAGTGACTGAAATCCTAGCTATTTTGTGTTAGGCCTCATGTTGGGCCCTTAGTCTTTCCTGGTAAGTGCAATGTTCCTCTGTGTTTGGCCCATTCTTCCTCTCCCCAGCGTTCTCATGTTCTATAAACAGACAGTATTTCCTCCTGTTTTCTTCAAACTCTTGTTGCTGAAATCATGTTGTAACATTTAATAAACTTATGAAAAAATAAAACTAGAAAACAAGGTTTCCAGCTCTTGCTGTGGCTAATAGGTGATATGCAACAGCTATCCAGGTTGATCCGCTTAAGTAGATCTTTTTTTATGTGATGGGAGAGCAAAATATGAACCTTCTGGAAATTAGACTGGAAATCTTATATAAACAGGATATTTTTAAGATGAACATGTAATTAGCCTGTTTATTAACACTTTGACTAATATTACTTACTAATGTACCTCAATTTATTTTCTCATACTTGTGACTTTAACTAGAAAATGCTGAAGTCAAGGGCTAAGACTAGTATAGCATTTAACATGACCCATCCTGAAAGTGTCATTTTGCATTTTTTAGCAAATTAACCCAAAGTAAGAAAAAATAATAGGCCACAGCTTTCTGTTCCTGCATACTTCAGCACCTATTAATCATAAATGTCATCAGTGTGACTTACAACTAAGGTAACTAAAATGTTAAATGACTGGGATAGAGTTATGAAAAATGTTAAGCTTGGATAAGGGTCTAGGACTTTGAGGTTGTTCCCACTGTCTTTAAAACTCTGAATCTTTCTCCCAGGACCCCTAAACCTCAGATCAATCATAAACCCACACATGCTTTATTTATTCCATCTTTGGATTCTCCTTGTGAAATGAGGGAGCCTCCAGTATTTCTGGTGCCTTCATTTGTTTCAAGAAAATTGTTTCTAGTTGTGTGGCAAGAGTGAGGCAACTTGAAAAACTTAGCATGTTCCCAAGAAGCTGGTGATACTGATTTTGAAAATGCATACTTACTGCTATTGATCGTGTAAATCCAATTACACCATGTTTTGTAGCGCAGTACACGGGCTGGAATGCAGCAGGCATGAGTCCTTAAAAAGGAAAAAAAAAGAAAAAAAAGGTAGCTGAAAAAGATGTTGGGAACCCCTACTTATGATTGTCTTCAACACACATATACGACAATAATGGAGTAAATGGGTTTGTAGAAAAGCAAAAAGATAGGCAGTTTTGCAAAAATTTGCAAAGTATATTTTGTAAGGCTGTGAAAAAAAGGTATGAAATAACAGACAAAAACACAATGGAAGGCAAGAAATGTGTAGGTAATGAAAAGATAATTACTTTTAAAATGAAATGTGGGATATGCAAAGTATGACTTAAAGATGGAGCACAGCATCTGGAAGATTTTTATTTTTTATGAATCTTGGATATATGTAAAGTATTTCAGATAAATTTTGATTACTGATATGTTAACTGCTGGTAAACATCCTAGACACCTGTAGTTTACAGTGATTGTAGAGAAGAAGTAGCTGGAAGGGGAAATTTTTGGCAGGGAAATAGCAAAATCCATTTCAGCTACTGTAGCTGACCTTGCTTTATTTATTTATTCATGTGTTATGAAGATCTTGCTTGAATTCCTTCCTTAGTTACTTCTATGGGATAGTAACAAAAATGAAATAAACCTTTTTCTCATCTCTCTAATAAGACAGAATGTGAGAGGACTGTGTGCTGCACAGCTAACTGAAGTCCAGTCAACTAATCCCATGTCTTTGAGTGAAATATTATTATTGCTTTTTTATCATGCCTTTTTTTTTAGTGTTTTTTTCCTCTAAGAAGTTGGGTCTAAGAAAAATTCACATTTGATGCACCACTGGAAGCACTGTAAAATTTATTTTATTTGTGACACTACTCTGAAATGTCATAGGTGATAGGTTCCCTATTGCTTGAAGTAGGAAGGTCATTTTCAATAAGCAAATGCAAACAGCACAAATGGGGAATGCAGGCCTCAGTGAACAGATATAGAGATGATTGAGAAAACACTATTAATGAAATGATAACGTGAAGCCTGCAGATAATGAATGGAAAGAAATGAAAGCAGGCATGAAGCATATCAAAAATCAGATTTGATGGCATGAAAAGGATTTCACTGTAAGGTACCTTCTAAAGTGGTCCTGGTTCTGAAACAATAAACTAGTGGGAGGATCTTTGGAAAGAGAAAGGAAAAAAAGAGCTTTCAGTACAAGGCAATAGCATTACTACCTTCCGGGCAAGGAAAAAACAGAAACGAAACAAAAAATGACTGTTGAGATTCTGCACTGATAGAGTGGGAATGGGCAAGCATAAAATCTTCATTTGCACATTTGCAGGAGAGAAAGAAAGATGCTTCAGAGCAAAAACAAGAGCTTCCCTCTTGTAAGACTGAATTTAATGGTAACAAGCTGATCAAGCAGAGATGGCAGAACGTGAATATATGTTTTCTGAACATTATGCCAACAATTGCCACTATACTGTAACAATCTAGACTGAAATATGGGGCACATGGATACTCTAATTCCAAATGAAAGATGTAAGTAGCAAACCCCAGGCTGCTCTAAAGTTAGAGGGAGAAATTTGTCTACAAATGTGGTATCATTAAGTCCGGAGGCTGCTGTTAATTCCTTAATGGGTTGATACCTTAACATTAAGTGATTTAATTAACAAAGGGTGTGACTTACCTCAGTGGGGATGATGAGTGCACTACTCAGCTCTAAAGCATGGAGTTGCCAGAAAGATACTCTTTGACAGAGACTTGTGTGGGCTCTTTGCTCTGGAATCTGTTTTGTCTAAAATGAAATAACTCTCTAAGAAGTTCTGATTACAGCCATGACTGTGTCAGGGCTTTATCTTGGTTTAAAGGTTACACTGGTCACCCAGTGAAAACAACATTATTATTAGCACCGTTCAGTGGTGAGAAATAAATGACTTACACTAGTGATTACCCTTCTCTTAAATCTATGTTTAGCTCTTCAGCTTGGATTAATGTGATATGCTTCTGAATAAGAACTTTCTATGTGAAAAATATCTTCCATCATAACTCCTCTAGATAGGGACTGCAAGCAAAGCTTAATAGTCTTCTTTTTGGTGATGTGTAACTGATGGACTGTCATCAAGTATCACCATTCTTCATGATAATTGGAAATGCTGGCATGCTATCAGTTTTTCAGTTTGCTAATTCATGTTAGCAATATTAGGGTGCTACTTTTTTATTGTTTTATAACCCTTGAGTTGTAAAAATAAAGACAAGCCCAATGAGGGTGCAGCTAAGACACATACATAAGACAAAAATTACTGGGAAGCACAGAGGAGGAATTTTGAAGTTTGTTTTAACAACAGTAAGACAGATTACTTTTTACTTGAGGGGGAAGAGAGGCGAGAAATAAACAAAGGAAGGACACAACGCACTGTAATGAAGTGGGATAGGGTTCAAAGACTTGAAGTCAAAAGGCAGAAGGAATAGCTAGGCAGGAAAGGAGGAATAAGTAACATAAAAAAATTAAGAACAATTCTCTCCTAACACAAACTATTATTACATGGAAAATAAAGAAGAAATTGATTAAGTAACTTTCAACCAAAGCAACAAATTGAGGTAGTCCTAGCACCCAAATCAATGATAATCCCATCTTGCTTTTATTCATGAGTTCAGTACGCTATACCACTCAATATCATTTCAGACATGTCAAATGTTTCGTTGGAATTCCTTATTCATTTATCACCATCAACAGTTTAATTAAGTTTCATGATCCAATGTTGGAAAACTAGTATTTGAGGTGTAACACTGTATGAATAAGCTTGATTTTTTTTTACTCACTGATACTTATTGTGTCTTTTATCATCTTAAATATTCAATGGTTGTGAAAGAGATATTTGCAAATCATGAAAGGTAAATTTTGACTGACGGAACCTATTTAAAGCAAACCAAAAATATTGTATTCTCTGTATATTGGAAAATAATTTGCCAAAGTAATGTGTTTTCCTTTTTGCTATATGTTTGATAAAATATACTTACCAAACTCTATTCCAAAACATAAAATATTTACAAATATTAGCCATATTTATTTAAGTATCTTTCCAAACCCCGTTATAGAAATTTCCTTTATCACCCCTAGACAAAATCTGCATATGCTTGCAGTGCACTTTGAACAACCCCTTTTGAACAACCAGATATGTAGCTAGAGAAATGAACTAGAGGAATCTTGGTCCTACAGAGTGATGAGAGATTTAATTAAGGGATTTATAGCCTACCCTTTCCTCAAGAGTAAGAAAGGTTACAGGATCACATTCCTTATGTCAGCTTTACCCTTGGGATTTTAGCCAAACCAAAGGAAACATGGAAATCATAGCTGAAATTTTTAGCTGCATCACTTCTAGGAACTTTTCTAAGAATGAACTGAATGGCCCAGAGATTATTTTCTGAATCTCACTCCTACAAATTCTGCTGACCATCTCCTTTACTACACCGAGGGAGAGAGGAGAAACTCTCTCATGATGCTGAACTGAGGGCCCCAGTCTTGCAGCAATTGCATCCTTGCTCTTCTTTAACACTTTCATTGTCTTGATGCAAATGATGCTGACCATACATTTAATTTTGTTTCTTTAAACATATATATATATATATATATATATATATATATACAGAACCAGATCTTGCAAAAGTGTGCTTGCTTTGAAGAGTACCTTAAGCATTTCCCTTGGCCAAAGCTGTCTAGAGGCAGAGGACAAACTGACTGCTGTGGAGCCTGACTGCGTCCTTGAATTTGAGTACAACCAAACCACCAATACAACTGCATGACAACAAGGGTTCCAGGTACACTGCACACCGAACGTGTACACTGCATGCTCATAAAAAATGGCATGACCTTATGCTACACATTTTGTTATTTTTAAGTCCTCCATAAATGTTTTTATTTTCCTTATTTACCAGAATCCAGATGTACACAAACTCAGTTTTACAGAATATCTTCTTGAAAATACAAAAACAACCAAATCAAACATGCACACATGAATCCAGCAGCCAGACTTTCCTTTCTCCCTTTATTTATTAAAAATACATAGATAGAAGCTACCAAAAGCTGAGACAATGCTAAATGTGTTCATAAAAATAATATCAGAGTTTAAATTTAGTACTGTGTGGGTTTTTTTTTTATTTTGTTTGGTATATGATGTAAAATTTGAATTAATTTGAGTATAGTTTTTCCTACAGAAAGAATTTTAGGATGGTTTATTCCTTAAATTGTAAGAGGAATTTATTATAATGCATTCAAAAACCTGCAACTACTGGCCTTTTCTTTTATGAGGGCAGTTTGACAAACGTCTCATTATCTCAGAGGTTTAGTGGTAATACTTCCTCCTGATATGAATGCAGAACTCCCATAAAAGAAAGTTTTATAGCTTTGTGAAGGTTAGTAGCTGGGTGTTTGCTGCATGGGCTTACAAATTTAACTCTGTTTCTAATTTAGTCCTATCTTATAGAGGCATTTTTTGGAAGAATCAATACTAGAAAAATAGTGAATATGCTGGCTTTAATCCAGCTAAAACTTAAGGCATGCATATCAGAGGAAGCATGTTCACATGCATGGTGCTCTATGGGTATGCTTTGAAATATTAAAAAGTAAGAGAAGACTGTCTTGAGTTCAGATCACTGGCAAAATCCCCATGGTAAGAGAATGGAAAGTAGTTAATATGTAAAGCAAATATTATTGAATGTTATGTAAGCACTGAATATTACTCTTCTTACTGCTCAATGAGACAGATAAATACTTGCTATGTGCAGAACACGTCTGATAAAATCTTGCAAAGAACTGGGGTGAACAGGATCAAAACCGCTCAGGAGATTAATCATCAACAGAAGCTACCTCCAAGTAAAGAAAACACTTGAAGGGAATGTTAAACTAGTCAGTTGAAGTTTGAGTGAACTGCAGGACTTAGACCTTTAAGCACTAAAGGAGAATTGGAGTTGCAAAGCACAAATAGTAATTAATAAATAAACTATAAAAATTAGTCTATGTCAGCTTTTATCTTGTGGTTTTCCTTATGACCTTGGAAGCAATTGCTAAATACAAACCATGCAAGAGCAAACAAAGCAAAGAACACTTTGTTTTTGACTGAGATAGCCACAAACATTAAAATGCAATATTTACATTAGAAAGTAAGTAAATAAATGCAAACTTTGATTGAATAATTATGATGACATTTATAAGCTGTTATCAGAATGAAGAAAGCCAGGCTGTGAGTTCTTAAAACCAAAATAATTTGCATTTGTTTGAGAGTGATGCGAAAAGAAATGAAATTGCTACCTTTTGGCCTTTTTTTAAACATTCTGGAGATATCAGCACTTCTGAGAAAATGTTTAATCTTTTACTGGTGTCTGTGAAGTGCAGGGCTGCAGTAGCAATTTCCTTCTGGTTAATTTGGTTTGAATAGAGGGTCTGTGTGAGCCCGTGGAGGTGAGCTTGCCAGCTTCAGGAGGCAATGTTTTAGACGGGATTGATCAGACTAACTTACACGGAGACTTTTAATAAACTGCCGCCTGTATGAGCTGAGTGAACGTGTTAAACCAGATACTCTTAAGCTAAGCTATTCAAATGATTTATGTCAATAGAAGGAGCTGTTTTTCTCATCACAAATTCCCTGGAATCTGGGAGAATTTAGCAATATTCAAAACATTGACATCTATCCTGCACTAATCCCCATCCCCGGTCAGGAACTAAAGCTACTGTTGTCTTATAGGCCTTACACCATTGAAACATGTGGGGTCCCCCCTGAATAAAATGCTTATCAGGGTATTTTACACAAATGCTGGGGAAAGAACTGAAAATACAAATATAAGCCAGTATACATACTGTTTTTCCCAAACTCTATGACAGCATCAAGAGAAAATAAGTAGAAGGGAGTGCAAATATTTCCCCACAGATTTTCTGAGGAATGGTATCAGAAAGCATCGTTCTTACTGCCCATTCCCCCCTCACTCATACCTTTTTCCTCCGAGCACCGTCATTGTGACACTGTGTACATCCAAGAAAGGATGCAGAACTGCTGAGCAGTAATTACCCCGACTAATTCAGAAACCATGTAGAAACTTTGTACTAATTACTTACCGGTGCTACCCCTGCATTTCAATTTCTGTGCAGAAAATGTGTTAACTTAAGCTCAATGAAATAATAATGTTAGTACTATGGCCTTTTGAGCAGAGGTGGCTCAGGCCTGGCAGGGCTTGAAGCATTCACAGTGTGTGTGTGTGTGATGACCTTCATTAAAAAGGAAATACAATCTAACATTAAATATTCCTAGAGTTGAACCTCTATGGAGCTGAGCAGGGAGGACCTGCTGCCCCTTCCTCTCTTTCTGTGAAAAAATTGTGTGATTTTTCTGTATTTGGTGCCTGATAATGTAAGATCAAGAATAGGCAATTTTAAAGAAATCTTGAATGCAAATATATTGGATTACACACTGTATAGTGTACCCATTGTTTTAATTTAGTAATGCTACTAAATAGTGCTGAGCAAGTGTATGGCAGATTTTTTTTAAAGTTTCTATACTGAGCAAAACTGATCTGATGAAGATTTTACATCATGCTTAAAATTATTAAATAAAAACTGAAAGGTTAGGAAAATTACTGAATTCTTCTTTGAACTGTGAGGATAAAAGCAAATTAAATTATTGTCTTTTGTTATTGCCTCTGTTGCTATAATGAAAACTAGATCATAATAGGGATAAAAGAGTCATAAGAAAGAAAAAATATGACTGATTAATATGACAAATTTATTTTAGAAACAAAAAAAAGTAACAACTATTTAGATAGAAAACATTCTCACCTGCCAGGGATGAGATATTAATGATTACTCCTCCATCACCTCCATTTCCTTTTCTCATATATTCTAGGCCAAGGTAGGTTCCTCTAATCACCGATGTCTGGTATAGGGGGAAAAAAGGCATACTCAAAATACATCTCTAGTTGCACCTAAAAACTGAATCTTGCTTTAATTGTGGCACACAGAGCATGTATTACTTTAGCACTGATGCCTAAAACTGTTTAATGTTGCTTCTCACATATAAATTTCAGAACTTTACTGGAAAACAAGATCATTCATGCCTGCTAGCATGGCTTGAAGGTACATTTTTTTCTGAAGACAAACCCATTGGCAACTCAGCTGAAGTTAGACTGGGAATTAAGGGTTGGGTTGTGGGATCTTTAGTTAGTTTGTATTTGTTTTGTTCTTTTTTGTTGTTAAAAATGTGACAGGTTGTGGCAGGTGATAAGACATTTAGAAAGGAAGGCTAAGGAAAGGAAGAGCTGTGAAGAGCAGCTGCAGGCCCTATCATGCCCTGGAGCAGTGGCACAGCCCGCTGGATAGAAAAAGAGAATTCTACTTAAGATTAGAGGAAATAAATCAGTGGCAGAAGGAAGCAGCTTGGGGCTCCCAGAGGATTTTTCTCTTCTTCCAGCCCCCTAATTCAGAGATAACAGAGCTCTTTGGTCTTTGGCCAAACCACAATTATAATGCAAGGAAAAGCAGGTAGCTTTACTCTTCTCTCTAAGAGCTGCTGCTTTTTTTCTCTAGTCTACATGAATTCCCTTAGTATTTCTTCAAGCAGTTTGGGGTAGCATTCTCCTTTATGTAGGTGCAAGGGGCTGTCTTCTGAACTAAGACAGGCTTTCATTCCATTATTGCTCTTACACCTTATTTCCATATGTAGACAAATCTTACCAACAAGTGTGGATCATCTGGGATAACCTGGCTACTTCTGTTGTTTGGGCAGATAACATGAAGAATTATTCTGGGGATAAACTCCGAACAGGATATGCAGCTTGACAAGAACTTGGCAGTCCACAGACCCATGATATGGGACTCGGGATGAAGTGTGTTTTGTGACAGTTTTCCTCTGTCTTGCCATCCACAACCTGCGGTTCCAGCTGAGTTAGTAAGCTGAAGCAGGCACTCATATCTGGATGCCACACAGAAATGGCAAAGAGTTTTTTCAAGGAAATACATATACTTTCAAAAATAGCATAATTTTTGCTTTTGTTATGAAATCCATCTTTGCAATGCATAAATTACAGCTTGAGACAATCTCTCATAGGCAGTATGAGTCACAATTCCTGTCTGTTGGTGTCAGAATATTAGAGTTGAATTATAAAAGAAATCTTTTGAGTTGTTATTTCACTATACCATAAAAATGGACGATAGAAAATAAGACAAAGACTGATAATTTTTTTACAGCCAAGAAAAATTTCAGTAAGCTTCTGAAAGACTGATCAAAGTGGAAATGTTGGGTTGGAATTTGAAACTAGTCTAAATGTGGTGAGACCACATCTGGAGCACTGTGTCCAGTTCTGGGCCCCACAGTACAAGAGGGATGTGGAGCTGCTGGAGAGA
>JAWLRI010001006.1:1437502-1448281 GCA_034781795.1 Crypturellus tataupa
GATTCTGTGATTCTGTGAAATAGTTGTCATTCTAGCTGTTGAAAAACCTGTGATCTTAGTTTTACTGATGTTTGTTTTCCTATCAAAATACAATGTTTTACAAATATAAGGACAGCCTATTAAGCAGCACTGAAGATGTAAATATGCTGCCAAGAATACCAATTTCATATAACTGCTAGTAAAAAAGTTTAGACTTCCTCACATTCCAACATGTCATCTCTTTTCCATACATCACCTATTTGTATCATTGTACCATTCTTAGCTTGATCTATAAATGAAATAATATATATTCTTTAGCTGTGATGACTTCTGAAACAGCATTTAATCATCATCCTTTGCAAATTGTAATTGCTCTGGAATAATTCAGTATGCAGGACTTCGTTTCATGTGTTTCAGACGTGTTTCAATTGCTACTGTTTCCTAATAATAAAGTTTTAATAAAAATTCCCCTGGGCAACTTTATTAACATTTCTTAAAGTAAACTTTATACTTGGAATGCTACTATTCTGTGCTGAGGAATTCTCTCTGCGCTCAACCCTGGAGATGACAATTCTGTTGAAGTCAAAGTCATAAGGCAATATGCATTCCTTTGAGAGGACAAAATGGTAATCACTAATCTGTCCAGATGTTTTACATAGGTTTCCGAGTTAATCAATTCTAGGGTTACATGCTAGGAACACTGAAGAGGGAAAAAAAAAAAAAAAAAAAAAAAAAAAAGACAGAGAGATTGGCAGTTTCATAAAGCAGGATAGTAGAGGGCTGGAATTTGACCCAACATCATTTGACTTTCATATTAAGATGTTATAGATAGATGACTATCTAGAAGGGAATGTTTTAAAGAACTTTTATGATATATTTGTAAACTACCTGGGACATATTTTAAAAGTCTGAAAGTAAGTGCTGCCAGTGAGATCAAGTTCATCAAGGGAGAGGCAGAAAAAAGGAAGGAATATATAGTAGGATTTGATCATTCGCTAGAGATCTGTAACACCTGTGCAGCGTAAGAGTGAAATACTAAGCTAATACAATAATATTGTGTGGTTTTCCATACTATTTTCCCCCATATAGTTCTTTAACAACCTAGGATTAGTGTTTCAATTTGTGTTGCTGGGTTTAATTATTTTTTTTTAGACCAGGAAAAAAATTGCCTTTCACTTACTTCAATATCAGTTACTATAAAGATGCATTAGAAGCTATCAGTCAAAATCATCTTCATAAAGAAGATCACAAAATAATCTTCATAAAATCAGCTTCATAACTATAGCAGCTCCATTCCATAGCAGAAATTATCATATTTAAGCCTTACGGATTTCTTTATCCACTTAAGTGGTTCATCCTTATGCCACTGATTTCAAGGTAAGTGGAGCTTTCTCACTTTTCAGTAGCTGTGTCTCTACCAAGGCATTTGTTCCAATTTCTGACATTGAATTATTCTGAAGGAATAAGCAACTGAACAACAGAGCTGGTGTATTTCTGGCCACCAGAGAATGCAATTTGGGTAAATTAGATGACAATACCGTTTAATCTTCTACAGACAGTACTGTTTATTTATTGTTTATTTATTTATTTTTAAAGGCTTGACTTAGAGCAGTTGTGTTGGTAGCCCTTAAAAACACCAGTTACTGCCTCTGTCTGTACTGCTGGATCTGATGCTGATCCCCCGCTGCTGGATCCAGGTATGTGTCCTAGCCACATTATTTTGTCATGAAAGCTGAGTCCTTGTCATCTCTCTCTGGAAAGGTAAGCCAGGCACATTGACCAGAAGTCTGTAGCCTGCTCCAAAGGACTGACTTGACTTTTTTTTTTTTTTTTTTTTTTTGGCCTTCTGTAGCATTGTTTTTATTCTTAAATAAATGGATCATTTCTGAGGTTTGCCTAATTAGCCAGCTGAGACATTACTGCTGAATATTTCCTTACTGTTGAACAAACCAATTGGATTTGCTGGTTGTTTATTTACCTGTGTGCTATACAGAACTATGCAAAGCATTCTTATTGCTTCCAATGTATGTCCTCATCTGCACATTAGATTTTTAATATACCCTTCTTTACAAGCTCTTTCTGACCCAGGAAACAAGCATCACAGAGTGGAAAAACGGGATTAAAACAGCTATCATTTCTTATGCTATTTATCACAATAAATGCTAGCTGAATACTTAGATCTTTGAGGATGTAAATCCTCAAGATTGGCTAATACTCCATCATTTCCCAAAATGTCACCCAGGGAAAAACGTCAAAGACGTTCTCAATGTTAAAAAAAAAAATCTTTTTCTCAGGAAATGTTTACCCGTCTACCCATACTTCCACAACATATCTGAAAAAAGAGTTCATCCTGAATGCTTTAGTCTCAAATTCACTGGCTAAGCTTAAATTTTTGTATCTGATATGTTGCACAAGACCCTTCCCATGCTTTGCCCAATAACAGGAAGCAATGTCAGTACTCTCAGTTGTTGGAACTTACTTAAGTTATACTTAAGTTTATTTATTTATTGACAGTTGAATTAGTCTTTTCTTCTTTGTTTTATATTCAGTGTTAATTTTATATATTTAGATAGTATTGCTACCTTCATTTGCATAATAAATTATCCAAAGCAATGCAAAAAAACAGTAACATTTAATTCCTGGATTTTTGCTTAGTAATTTTGCCTAGCAAGCATGATTATCACATGCCTATAGACAAGAAACTGAAGAAGAGCAAGAACTTCACTAGATACTCTATTTTAGAAACCTGTCCTTCTGAATCCTACATCAGCTTTCTGACTTTTTGCCATTTCTATCTAAACAGTTATTTTTTCCATTTCTATTAAGATTAAAGAATGTCTCAAAAATAAAGACAAATGGTGTAAAAATGACAATTTTCTGGCATAATTTTTGTAAAAATTATTTATTACAATTCAGTAACATTATATTTCTTGTTAGAAAGGTAAGACTAATCAAAGTAGTAATAGAAAAGAGAACGAGTTCTTTTCCTCAAAAAAAAGAGATAAACAAGATGGTATTAGATAGGCATAATAAATAAAAAGGCACCTCCCTACATGCTAATTAATGGTTATTGTTTTTCTAGCAGAACACTCTCAAGATTTCATCGTTATGGACTAAATTTGTATATCAGCATACATAATCTTCTGAGGTTAGGACTTGATATTTACTCAAAGGTATTGCCAGCCACCCCTAAGATATAATTTGGAGAGAGAAAACTTCTCTTTGGACAATCCAATTTAGCAATACCTTTTATGCAGTATGTATTTTCATAGCTGTACTGTTGTGCTGTACTGCTCCTAAGGGGAGATTTGCTAAATAAAAAAAACAATCCCTATCATTTTTTTTTTCTTAATTTTTTTGGTTGTTTGTTTTGTTTTTCTAAAACTAAATGTTCATTTTCTATACAGGTACGCATTTAGATTCTGAAATGCGTTGCTGTTGAACAACTGATGATGAGCAGAAGAACACTTAAATAACTGGATCCTGTACAGTGGATTTTTGGTATCCCCAATTTATAGCCTACATTTGGAATTCTTGCCAGAATAAATATATTTGTTAAAGAGTGAAAAGTCATCACCAAAATGGCACGTATTGTGATTTTGCTGTCAAATTCTTGTCAAATGAATCTAGTTCCATTTAGGGAATCAGGATATCTACAAAATATATTTTTTGGCATAAGAAAACAGAAAGAGAGTCAAAATGTTCTGTAAAGTGCCTGTATACTTTTAATTCCAGTAATATTCAATAGTTAAACATATGTAACAGATACACTATTATATTTTAACTGCATAACATGGCTTATATCTGTCTTCAAAAATCTCCAATACAAACATGAGAAAGGGAATAAATTTTTGAATTCACTTAGTATAAAATTCTCTAAGTTGGCTTGTAAAGAGAAAAAAGATATTGTAGTCAAATCACCAATTTTCTTCCAGGAAGGCCCCCCCATTTTTTTTTTTTCTTTTTTTAAGGACCTCATGAAAGAAAGATTGCAAAAATATCTGGACTTCTTAAGCACAGGTTCCTGTAAAGCTGAATACCAGAAATACTGTTCTTGTCATTCCAGAGTAGCAGTAGATACCATTCTTGATGAAAACTTATGGGTCATGTGTGCTCACGTTTTTCTGTGTGTGTGCACATGAATGTGGAATGATGTGGAATGCTAAAACTACACCAGTAGTGTCCACTTAAAAAGCAAGGAATTCTTAAATACTTGCCAAGGTCTAAATATCATAATATCCATTTGAGAATCAGCAATTTAAGAAATCCTTGATCAAGGTAATATTTACCAGGCAATGCACTTAAATTTGCAGGTTTGCATTGCTGGAATAGTAAACTAAACAATATTTATGAAGAAATGAAAAGGTAGATATTGTGCTGCACAGAATATAGCCACATTATGGAATGCGTTGCTATAAGAATCTCTTTTCAGTGTTTGCTCCTTTCTTTTTATTTTCTTCTATCAGCCTGTCATTTCTCCTCCACAGGAATTTGTAATGATATAAGTAGGAATCGTGTTTTACGATTGCTTCTCCATTTCTGTTACTCACATTTTCTCAAGAAATTCTGTGAGGGAACTTCCTTGCCCTCCTTCAAAAATAGCTGCTGAAGACCAACCGGTTCTGTGGACTGTTGTAGCCATAAAGAACACACCCCATATGTGTTTGTTCTGATTTATCTTGTTCTATGCTGCTCTACTTTTGTACTTTGTACTTTAACCTGGGGCAGGGAATATTTGTTGTATCAGAGTATAAATAATATTATTAAGATGAAGATTGGCATGTAGAGTGTTTTTTTTTAATTTTTTTTCTTTTTAGCCAGAAAATGCCGTTATAGCATGTATCAAAACTTATTCCTTTTCTAAAAAATAATACAAAGTGTATTTTATATGTCCTAATGTGGGAATATAGAGCTATTTTTAAAATTACACAGTTCATACATATTTGTTCCTTTCTCTACAATAAGCAAATGATATTTTATGTAACTCACCAACACAACATTTTGTAAGTAGCAGATATTGTTGTCCCATTGTTACAGTTAATTAGCAGGAAGTATAAAATGCCTATATAGTGGTTCATGGAAATTACTGTAACTGCAAAGAAATACCCAATGGAAAGAAGCTATGTAACCAACTTATCCAATTATACACAGTGAAAGAATATTCAAATGAAAAGATAAGTGAAGATATTTAGATCCCAGTGTGTCTTTGATTTAACCCACAGGTCTATTCTTGTTCATCTCATATGTTGATTCCTCAGTTGCCTGCATGAATTGATGCACTTATTCAACTTTCAACTATGAATTAAGTCATTAGTACATTTAAGATTGTCTCACCTATACAACATCGTACAGGTTATTATGTATGGTACTATCTTCCATCTTCCCCTTTTTATGTTTAGGGAAGTACCTCAATAGTTATGCATGTAGATTTGAAAGATATAGATTCTCTTTGTTTTCTGTTACCTGAGACAGTTCACATCTGTATCCTGCTGCCCAATCACTGGCAATATGACAAAAATGAGAAGGAAGTTTTCAATGTCTCCTATTTGAAGCTCTTGGCATTTAAAAATTGCTTGGGCATGATTCTATAAATCAGGATATTTACCTGCGGATTTACCTGGGATATTTACCTTCAAGATTTGTTGACCAGCAATTTCTTTGATATTTAAGTTAAATTTACAAGTGAATCTCAGACAAATGTTTCTCACGTGGACTTCATTTTTTTCAGTTGTGCCTAACTGTCTGTGCTTGTAAATTTGACAGCTAGATAGCAAATTACAATAACTTGCATTCTAAATTATCTTCAGACACAGAATTAATGACAAAAAAATCATTAGGGACTCAGAGTCTTCCAAATTTAAGCTATTTGTGCCAATACTACATGAATTGCATGTCATACTTTTGTCAGTTCACAATGTAAAACATTCTGATGTTTAATTGACCAGAATATTTAAGAAACAAAACATCCCTATTTTGGGGGGGTTTGTTCCCTATTTGGGAACAAATATATATAGTTACATCTTGGAACATGGAAAGGAAAGGGAAAGGAAAGTGAACGAGTACATTTGTCTTAATATGGGATTCTTAATCCATGATCTCAGTTCAATCCTTTCCAAGAGCAAACTTGGATAGACTTGGAGGGTCAAGAAAATGTGTTATTAAATCTATAATTATGTTCATATAAATATATTTATATATATAAACACTGTTTCCAATTAATTTTCTATAGCTTGTCTTACATAAAGCCTCTGTTACTTGTTCTTTTTTTTTTGTTGTCATCATTTGGTTTCATGGACACACTATGATTCAAAGACTTTCACTGTAAAGCACTTTGTTTCTATAGTCTTAGATTTCAATGAAGTTGACAGTACATTTCAAATTTGAACAATATTGTTGAAACACAAGTTACAGAAATATTTCAGTTATTTTCTGTATTAAGTACAGAAAATGTTCTCAGAAATCTTGTTTCAGGACCCATATAGCTCCTGTTGATACCCAAGCTAGCCTATAGATGCATTTCTATTGCTGATGTTCTGTCAATTGTGATAATGCCTGATTATCTCTATGCATGTAGTGGAAAAGAAAAGAAATGTTCAACATTGCATCAAGAGAGAAAGCCCATGATTGAGCAGGTCCCTTTGTCCATAAAACTTTTGACAAATATAACTTTAAATTTTCTTATACTGCTGTCAGCTCTGTTGTTGAGCTGACAAATTCCAAATGACTGACTGGAATCAAGCTCCACATTGTACTCTTCTAACTTTCTTCTGCTACTTTTCTTTGCACATCTAGATTATGATTTTGTAAATATGGTCATAGGAGAGAGATGCTAAACCCTATCCTTTTTATTAGAATTTCATATGTGGTAGCATATCTGCTAGTCAGAGATTCATCAGCTAAGAAGTGGATTTTTCCTTTGGAATGCCTTTCCTTTGGATCTCCCAGCCAAGCAGGCTGCAGAGAAAAAGAAATAAATGAAAAGCAGATATTGATGTCTTGCATTCTTTCACAATGAAAAGAGTGAGACCTCACTGCAGTGATGGCCAGACAATATTAAACAACTGGTAATAGTCTATTTCAAAATAAATTTTAAGGACTCTATGCAGGTATTGGGTTTTAGTAAGTGTTCCTAAGAGGTGTGTTGCAGTCATTGGTGTTGCTGAAATGGCCTGTATTAAAAACTCAGATCTTACTACATTAGTGAAGAGAATATGAAGCTCTTGATTGAACAATCTTTCTCATAATATCAATGGCAGGCAACATATTTCTCTAGTACACGCGAGCTGAGTCTCATACGTAGTTAAAATATTACAAAACTTTTGTATAAGCACACTGGCCTCATGCAGATGCAGCTGTACAGCTCTGGGAACCAAATTATTGTACCTACCTGGAATTTTTTGTGCTTTGTAGCAAGGCAGTATTGTCTTGATTTAGCTTGAGCACCTTTTCATAGTGCCGTTGACTTGGATAGACAATTTAAAAGACTCACCACACTCACTTCCAGTGGTTAGTACACATGCAGTTATGTACTTGTATTTTAAAATAGCTGTATTTTATGATCTAAGAGTTAATGTCCTGTCATATACTCAATCTGTACAATCCATGGCCTCCTGACTTAAGTGTATTCTGCCATTAATTATGCAAGTAAGAACATTTGAAAATAGATAATGCTTACCAAGTTAATTTGTATAGTGCTTTCCCAGTCCTTTTCATTATTCACTCCAGCATTATTAACCACTATATCCAGCCTTCCAAAATGTTCAATTACTTTTTCAAAAGCACCTATAGAAAAATCCAAGGATGAAATTCCTTAGCACTTATTGAAAAAAAAAATGCAGTGCATATTTGTTACTCTGTAAAACTGTCAGAACTACTTTCTGAGCCATTAATGAGCAAGATAATAACTACATTCTTTATCTAGCTGTTCATCAACATTAAATATATTCGGGAAAACTGAAGGGAATAACATACCATAGTAGTCTCATCTATTTTAAATCTAAAATAAATAAAACGTTTATATATTCAGAATATTTTTCTTTGCTAAATTACATTTTAAGAATGTAAATCTTAATCAGGGATGTAACTAATACAAACACAATGAATCTTTTAACCACAAATAATTTGTCATATTTCTTGATTCATTTTATCCATTTATGAATAAATTACTATACATCCTGCATACAGGTAACTTAATAATGTGTTTTTCAAATTCAAACATCTGTTGAGAGAGAGAAATAACCAGTCTTTCAATACATTTTGAAATCATATGATCCTGTGTTTTCCCAGGTGATAGAGGTTAAAGTAAGACAAAAGATAAGTATGGAAAAACACAGCGATGTCTTAGGGATGTACGAACTCTTCTAACTTGGCCCTGCTTAAGAGGTGGGAGTTGAGTAGATTACATCCACATGGCCAAATGAGGCGGTTTTCCCATGACTGCTAACATTACGTGATTCATATGTGTGTGTGTATATATACATATGTGTGCGTGTCTATATTTTATATATATAGTATATATATCACTTGTATGCTCCTCCTTCAAAATACAATTCATCATCACTAAATATTTATTATAAAGCAAGCCAGGAACCAAATAGAAAAACACCTGCACACATATATTATTTTAAAATACATAATTTGGTGGTTATTTAAAGATCTAGAGTATTTCAGGTATGCTGGATGCGTGCTTTACATGACAGGCCTTAATGAATCCCCTTTACTAAAAGGTGGTCCCAGAAACCCGAATCCTCTGCTCTTTGATCTTTGGCAAATAGTATTAATGAGAAATACAGCAGCAACTTTGGGAAATCTTCCTTTGTGCAAGGGCAACAAACTAAACTTTATTCTTGCACCAGACGGTCAGTCTTCTTGCAGCTTTTGCTGTGACTGAATACCCTACGTCCATCCGGATCATCATCTTGGCACCAGAACAAGAACTAGGCAGCTGATGGAAAAGGTTTTCTTTATCCAGCTGTCTGTTTTACAGATTTTCTAATGTTGTTATTCTCTACTAGAATAGTTTTAATATTTTTAAAATCTCTTATATAAGCTTTCTGCCTTTCCTGGTTTTGTTACATTTGTTTATTCCCTAGTTCTTGAGCTACACTTTTGAATCACTTTTCTTTTCCTCATCCTTCCGATCCTGTACCAGCAGTAGCAAGTGAAGACCTTTGACTTTACTAGGAGCAGAACTAATTAGTTTAACTTAGTTTTAATGGGTACAAAAATTGCTATTTGGATTCTCCGTCCTAATTTTGGAAAGTGGCTCTTGGATTTTCTTTTAACTTCTCAAATAATGTCTTCCATTAGCCTTATTCTTAAAGCCTGTCATTTAAAATCTTTTACTTCAAACATCCCATTGGTAATACTACCTTTGACAAATGGTCAGTCTTAATTATTTATTAAGTTTATTAAGTTTATTTATTAAGTCTTGATTAATTGTAGTTTTCTTGCTTACATGTTGAGAACATAACTAAATCCTTTTCAACTGTTTGCATATTTGTGTTGGAGTAGAGAATGATTTGGTGTATTTCTGACAAAAGGTTATCTGGCTAAAGGGATCCCATCTGTTACCTGTCCACACACTAAAAAAAGCCTTAATTTCTTAATCTGAGTTTCTTAATCAACATTGTCACCATCATATCAGTGCAAACTGACTTGTTCATCTTTTGAAAGCAGAATAAGTTTTTGTTTAGATTGCACACTGGTTACTTAGTGCTCACAAAACTGCAACTAAAAAAAGGCAATTGTATATAACGCTTGTATATAATGCTGACCACTAAAACGAAGAAGAGGATCCATTTTGAAGAAGAGGTAAGAAAAATAGCAGAAGGTAAGCATAAATATCAGTCACGAGTGAGCCTTCTTAATGTTCATGGAAAGCAAAAATAAAGGTACAGTGATTTTACAGAAGTAGGTCCATATAGGAAATTTGGAGGGGGGTGGGAAATATATGAAAGAGGCACCATAAAAGAAGCACATTCAGGAATGTAAGAGTTGGAAGTGTGGGTCTTCTAGCCGTGAGCGTTATGTACTCTCGTACGCCTGTTACCAGAACTGCAGCGTGTTTCCTTTGGGAATAGCTGCAGTAAAATGAGGGGAGCTTTATGTGAGCACAAGAGCTTGGACCTGACAAAGGACAGGACTCAACGCGTCCACCAAGCACTTAGAAGATCAGGAGTGAAACTAATGTAGGTTTCTTAAGCAGTAGCTTGCAATGACAGCTGGAAAAAAATAGTAGAAGAAAAGAGCAGCCCCCTCCACCTCCTCAGGCTTATAAATCATGATTACAAATTTGTTACAAAACCCACCACAGGTGTAAGGCAGTGTAAACAGCATCCTCTGACTCCTGCTCTTTCTCCATTTCGAATTGCGCTTTGCCTGCTCCCAGCCCTGAGCTCTCCCCGTCACCCCCTGCTCACCCCAGTTCCCAGTTTTTTTTCCTCTGCCTTGACACGGGCCCTGTGCTGGACATGAGGGAAGAGCGGAGAGGGCACCCTGGGCTAACCCTGTGCAGCAGCACATGCTGCCTGCCCCCGAGATGCTGCTTTGCACTCCTGGTGCCTATTCCCGCTCAGAGAGGGTCAGTACTCGACCGAGCTGCGGGGACCGAGCTGGCTGCTCTGAGCAGGGGACGAGTTTGAAGAGCGGCGCCTCTCGCTCGCCCCAGGTCTGCTGGCCCTTCGGGGGCGCTTCCGCGCTTACCTTTCAGCTGCTCGGGCTCGGTCACGTCGCACTGGATGAAGAGGGTGCGCTGCGCCTCGAAGAGCGCGTCCAGGGCGGCCTTGCTGTCGCGCCCGG
>JAWLRI010001006.1:1448398-1474194 GCA_034781795.1 Crypturellus tataupa
GGAGCCTTTACCTTGGCGCCCTTGTCCAGCAGCGCCTGCACGAAGGCGCGGCCGATGCCCTGCGCCGCCCCGGTGACCAGCGCCACTTTGCCATTGACGTGCATGGCCCGGCACCGGCTCCGGTCCCGGCTCCGGTCCCGGTCCGGCCGCCGCACAGCAACCTCGCGCCGTGTCACCTGCGCTCGGGTTTCCTCCCTCGCTGCTCCGCTCCCTCCCTTCCTCCCTCCCTCGTTCCCTCCTCCTGCTGCTTGAGCCGCTGCCCAGGCTCATTCCCCCTCCCCGCTGCTCTGCCGTGTGACCGGGAGCAGCCCCGCAGGAGGAGGTCGCGCCGTGCCCGGCCGAGCCCCGCAGAGCAAGGGCCGCGCGCGCTCCCGCCCCGAGGCCGCGCGCCCCTCCGCCACGAGCCGCCAAATCCATCCCCTCGTCGGCGCCGCTGTCCCTGCAGGCTCACAGCCGCTGCCAGGCAGAAAACGCGGTGCTGCGGATGGAGCACCCGTGTCCCCGTGCTAATGGCTCTACCACAGCTGTGAACGCGCGTGTGCGTCTGCTAACGCACTCTTCTACTGGAGTCTGTCGGCTATAAACTTTTGCTTGTGCTTTCAAGGCCTCAAAATACTCTAACTCAGGCTTTGTCACTATGATTAGTGACTGCTGCCATTGCGTTCTAATGGCAACAGGCACAATAGTGTCTGTTGCATTTGTTTCCCAACAAGAATCTATGCATTTTTTCGCTGCTTCTCCCAGCTGTGTGTTTTGTTTTCCTTTGTTTCTCATTTTTTCTTTCTGCCGTCATACATGGAATTCCCTGCTTTCGTATTACCTAGGAGGAGCAAATTACATTATTCTAATCCCAACAGCCTGCTACAGAACCATTAAGGTAACTGCATTACCTAATTGAGAAAATTGAGTAACACAAGATTTTGTTATTGTAACCTTTGTCCTTAAAAATGTGAACTAATATAATCCAGCTGCTAAACTGGAAGGCAGCCATTCCCTTTTCCTAAAGATCATGATTCATGGTACTCCAGAAAAGCAGCCGAGCTGGCTGCTGGGGCTAGTGGTCTCCCAGAACGCGTTACCTGTGCATCTGGGAGGGCTCCAGGCTGCTTTGCTGCTGCAGAATTTCTGCCATCTAAATTGCCGAGCCCAACAGGCTCTTTCCCAACCAGCCGAGCTCTCTTCCCTAATTTGCTAAGAGATGAGCACAGCACCTGGTCAAAAGCACATTATGAGAACAGGGTTACCACACAGGGCTCCGGGTGGTAAGCACTTTATAGTGAAGTGCTTCATCCTACTGCAGAGCCTGGTAGCAGCTGTCCCCTCAGCCTTTGGCCAAGTCATGATGGTCAGATGGTAAATTCTTGGTAGTCATTATGTATTTACATACTTTTTATTTCGAAGTGCTGTGCAAAGGAAATGAGCTATCAACATTCTGCCTTCTTTCAAGTGGCTGTGGTCTGAACAACCTTTGGCAACTGAACTATTGATGACTCTGCATGAATATTAATCATGACCTGTAGTCTTCAGAGATGCTGTAATGCTTTAAGCTTTGAATGCCCACACTCTTCACATACAACAACTCTTTCAAGTTTGAGCTCTAAAGTACAGCTTTGGTGAATATAGTCTTGGATGTCATAGGATTAAAGTATTAGTTTAATAAATTTAGGTAAGGTTTCTAACTGTTCACTAACAGAAAGAGTTCATTTTATATATATACATAGTAGTGCAAGAAGGAAAAAAAAGGGTTCCATCGTTACCCAAAATCTTGGCAGCACCTATTTGAAAGCAGCGATGCTGCTCTTAGCTAGCAGAAGAGCATATGCCAATTGTCCAGACAGAGCAAGAAGTAGAAGAAATAGGGCTCTGTGATTTATCACTGTAGGCAGCAATCGCTTGGCTGTGAAGGATTCACATGCCCTGCTCCTCACGCTGCGCTGGCTTTGCTACCAGCCCATCACAGCTGCCTTTAACAACTTCGTTGCAGCACAGTCCACATACCACTTTTGTGATATGACGAGCTGCAGGAAAGATAGATTTTGCCCTAATTTTGCTTTTTATAATCAATTGCAAATATCAAGGATATTTGTTTTGGGTGCTTTGAGAGATGAGTAATTCTATACAGTTAATCTGTACTTTCAACTTAAAATTTAAAAATGTTGGTAAATCTACATCTTGTTTTAGAGCATCTTATCTGATGATTTTCAGATTAAACCTTTCATCCCTTCTGCTAAGAGTGCAATACAGAAAACATGTATTGTTTGCATGCAGATCCGATTTCACTTTACTGTTTTCTGATATACATTTTAATGAGAAAAAAAACCCTTTTTTTTGCTTCCCTTTCAATGCTTTGTTGCTTCCTCTTCTTTTCCCTCCTTTTACTTACATTTATTTATTCCTTGGCATGGCTCATGGCTTGTGCTCCAGTGTTCCACATGGAGCCTACTGTCATCAAAGTGTGAAGAGACTCTGTGGTTTTAATCATTCTTTAAAAAAAGAGGGTAGGAATATGATCTTTCTCATACACTTTTTATCTTATATATTCAATGGACCTTTTGAAAACAAAACAAAACAAAAACAGCCCAAGCCTCATTTCTGTTATTGTTGCTTTATAATACACAATCTAAAACTAGATAATCCAGTGAATCAAGCGATGAGCAGGTTCAAATATGCACCATGTGTACTTTGGGATTTAGTCCAGTTCATTTTCCTGGCTTTTACTGAGAATGTGGAGAACAGAGCTGGACAAATGCCTCAAATGTCTATCTTGATATGGGACAGTTAAAAGGCAAGTTTCAGATCACTTACCTCATATAGTGTTTCCAAGTCTTCCTTAACAAGAGACCTAAATGTTCAGCAATTATAAGCCAATTTCCCCTGTCCCAGAGTTTTCATAAAGTGAGTTGTCTATGATTTTGCTGCTATATAGCAATTTAGGAAGCAATTACCACATAAGACGATTTGATTATGCAGCTGTGCTTTATTTTAGATATTGTACCTAACTACGTATACAAAATAATTCAACAGAGATACACTTGCTGCCAAAGATGTCAAACTAACTTAGACAGCAAGAAACTGAATAAACATCAGGTCCAGAGATTTGCCAAAAGGCACTTTTAGTGCACAACATCGTATCAGACCATTTTAGGTCAGTGGCAGAAATATCTTGCCCATCCATGACAACTGTAAAACATGCACAAAAAAATTATATTTGTGGACAATAAAATAACACAGTGGGATATTTCAAAGAAGAGTACAAGAAGGTCAAGATGTCAAGAGGGATTTGGAGGAAGCCCATAAAACAGCTTTGCAGGCCTTGGTATAAAGATCTTTTCAAGCACAGCAGGCAATATGGACCAAAAAAAAGTATTTTTTTAGAAAATATAAGAAATGGGTAATTGAAGTTAATAATATTGACAGAATAGAATAAAAAGGGATGGCAATGCTGAAACAGTATATGAGAATGCAAAGCCTTGGTTTAAAAGCTTAAGAAGGACCATAAAGACCATACATTTTAGGCTACTGAATGAATGAGAACGCGAGCCCCACAGGGCAATGTGGGCCTCGCCAGAAGGCAGTCCTGCAAGGTTTTAAACTTCTCAAGGTTGCAGCCAGGCTCTAACTGAATAAGGAAAGATTCAGTGTTAAAGTATGCCCTGCCCTCTCTATTTGATGTAATCATAGGAGAACCTTTAAAACCCAGTATTTGGCACTGCCTTTAAACACTGCAGCAGTATGGCAACTGGCAATAAAAGAAAAAGAGAAATATGTGAACCCCTCCCAGGCCTCCTGCAAATTTGGCAGCACACTGCATAAAGGACTGTCTATTCTATTCATATGATTATCAGCTTGAGCAGTACATGTATCTATACTTTTAGAAAGAAATTGTTATTTGCCTGAAATTGTAAAACTTTCTTTAAAAGTCTAGTGCAATCAATTAAAATCAGAGCAGCCACCCAACAAAATATCTCATGTTTTCCAGAACTGGAGAAGTCCTGTGCAACTGAGAGCTGTCCACAAATCTCTGAAGAGTTACAGCTACAGAGCGCAAACTCATACTTTATGGTATTTGTTGAAATATATCTTTATTTGATAAATATTAGCTTTTTTTCCTTTGACTAATGCTCAGTTGAAGAGAGATGGAATAATGGAATATGATTTTGATGGTTTTAAGTTTTTGCAAATTAAGAATCCAAAAAGAAAAAAAAAGAGATTTTTAATTCTAAATTCAAAAACCAATGAATTAGCAATGAGCCTTTTGACTCCTCCTTATTATCCCTTTCAATTTTCTATACAGTCTGATGGAGATCATTCTCTTTCAAGAGACATTTTCAATTTCTTCCTTGTTCTGTTGATATACAATCTCTGACTGGGTACATCATTTTCAGCTTAATATTACTAAAGTCAATTAAGATGATCTTTCAATAAAAAGAAATATATACTTAAGAGGTTTTTGGTCCGGATGAGGACAAAGCATTTTCTTTTGCAACATGATTGTTATGATTTAGGGAAGTCAAAGAACTTTCACAATTGTCTTGTATGCAAAAATCTAGATTTGTAATGTGCTATCTGGTCATGATGCATGTGATGATGCAGCAATGTCCACAAATAACATGGAAAAGTGAACCAAAATTCAATGAAAAGATATAAAAAAGGGGAAACAAAAGAATGAGTGATGCATTTACTAGAAATGATGCTTGTCATGGTTATCTTCTTCTCCCTGCTGTGGGTAAGAGAGAGTTGTGGCTAATATACTCATGCTTCTGGCATGCAAACGACCCAAAAGCAATAGCCTGGCAGAGCACAAAATGAAGGTGGAGTGTCAATTGCACATAGGAACTCTTTTTTTTTTTTTTTTTTTAAACTAGAGGCAGGATGTTCTGTCACTAAATATCCCAGAAAAAAAGACTGTATGATATTCTGAAGTAGAAATGAAAAATCAATTTATATGACTAGCAGAGATAATTTCTATCCTTTCTAAGGGCGGCTTGGAGTATCTGAGGATTAAACAAACACCTCTAAAAAACTTTAGTGAAAACTCTGCCAAAACATCGCAAATGTTGTGTATGTTGAATAGTCAGTGTTTCTAGGGAATTTGAGTCAGGCAGCTTCTGCCAGAAAAATAACGGTTTTAACATTTGCATATTCTCCCATTCATACTTATATTCTTGAATCCAAACTAAACGAAAAAAAAAGAGAGGAATCTTATTGGATTTATTCAATCTTGAGGTATTTCTTCTCATATATGTATATTCATAGAAAGAATGATATGAGAAGATTAAGGTGGTATTTGTCTGCTAGCTGGGGTCAATAAAAATGATTTCCAAAAATTTTTGATTTTGTTTAGGAAGTGAAGTTCTTGCACTGCACAAATTTTTCTTCAAGTTTACAGTGATTTTTGGTTTTTTATTTTTAAAATTAGAGATTTTCATGAAAGAAAACATAAAAGAAAATATGTGGGTGAGGATAAACAGAGCTGATAGCACAATCTAAGAAATTGTCTCACTTTTCTCATCAAATTTAATTCATTTTTTTTCACTCAGACAACTGTGTGAAAAGGCTTTATGGTAACTGTAACAACTTATAAGGATACATTTTCTATGATAGAAATGTAACTTTTATGACAGTTAACTCCACATGTTTCAATATATTAATTTTGTTTCATTTTCTAATTTGGTATGGATAAGTATTTTGCACTCCCAGCTTCTGCTTTGGTTAGTGTTGCACTGCAGCATTGAGAAATCCAAATGGGTCTGAACAAGCTAACCAGAAAATACTCCTTTGAGGATAAATTACATGATATAATCGTTTAACATTTCAAAAATCTTTCCATAAACTTAAGGTTTTGAAGATGACATGTGGTATTAAAACTGAACATATAGAGTGCTTTACAAAGTTAATGACTAAAATTATAATAGAAAATTAAGACACAGGTGAGGGTGGAAGTGAAGTACATAAAGGCAGTAAAATAAAAGTTCCTTTAATGCAGGGGTATTTCATTTAAATCTAACAAATAAATTTCAATGCTGGGATTAAGTAAGGAATAATTCAACATCTTGTTATGTAGCAGTGATTGCCTTGGGGAAGATAAACTCATATGCACAGGTAAGCACATTGTTAGTGATGTTTATGTGGATTAAATACATTATCTAGTATATTAAAACTGTCACTTCGATATTCAGCTTTCAAAATACAGCATTAGCAGAAGGTAATTAAAAAGAATTCCTAATTCTTAGGCTCTTTCATAGATTAAAACACACATATGCATGGTCTTCCTCCCTGCACCGCATGCCTCCTGTGCACTTTGGCCATGCAGCTCAGAGCTATGGCGACAAAGGGACTTCAGTAATTTTTCAACCCCTGCTCAGTTGCTGCAGCCTTTGAGGGTTTATGTTTTTACTAGGAAAATTGTCTCACTGCCTTAGCATGTTAATCTTTGTAACGGTGAACCATCTGATGCCTAGTAAGTACATAAACCCATTTAGGTAAAACCTGTATGTCTCCTGACTGGTTCTCCCTGCTGCCACCATGGTAGGTTCCACGACTGGAATAGGTGCAGAGTCTCTGGCTGTTCATTTCCTCTACAAGGGGGTGTTCAAATCTGTATCACTTTCTCCTGAGAGGAGCAATTCTCCTATCTAAATTCATGCTACTTTAGGGCTCGAATGCTCAAAAGCTTTCCCCTTGTGCAGGGCAACACTGAATATACACTAGGCCAGGCACAAAGTGAAAAATAGAGGCAGAGACGCAAGGAATACCTTTCTTTCACTGTTTCCTATTTATTGCCTTTGAATATATTTAGAAAGGGCTGCAGTGAATGTAATTAACAGTCTTTATATAATGCACTATTGTTAGTGGAGTTAAACCTGGGGCTATACAAATGAAACATATATACGCATGTATATGTATATGTATATATAAACACTGAGATACAGGCATGCTTTTGTAGATCTAGACCTTCATTCTTGTATGAATGAATTTTGATTCTGGAAGTAGTGATTGACAATACATTACAATTATACTATTAAAAGAAATTTTCTGATTTAGTGAAATGCCTTACCATTTAAGAGGGAAATATTGCTACTATTTGTATTGTTTCAGGATATGAAACCCTACTTCAACATTGCCCAATTTCAACATTATTGTTGAGGTGGTAAGGACCAATTTTGGTGAAACAACCAATTTTTGGTGGTAAGGACCAATGACAAGTGAAAAAAATCTTGAAAACTAAGAAGTTAAAAATCTTAAATAAGAAATGAAAATTAATGCAGAAAAATATTCTATTTGAGATCTGTGAAGCATTCAAGAACAGAACAGTTGGGTGACTCGGGGTATTCCTGCAAATTTGAAGGGAATCAGGCTTGATTGTTCAATTTTTCTATCTCCATGTACCACAGGATGTCTCAGATCACTATCCTCTATAAGTAAGTCATAATTTCTAATGTCTTCTAATGTCTTTTCTTTTGCATTATAACTTGAAGCTCTTACAAGTTATTGAGGTATGTATTATACAAACTTTTAGTAGATATACAAGAAAATGAGGGGGGAAAAAAAGAATCATCCCTCACAGTTCTGGAGGGAATTTTGGCTTGGCTTGGGAACCACATCTTAGTTGTGAAGACCTACGTAATCCATTTCTAAGCAGCTGAGGCAGCAAAATCTGTAAGACAATTTACAGTATTGCAGCAGAAGTCTTCAACAGAGTTTAATTAAAGTGTTCTGGTGATCTGAAGATATTCATAATCCAGCACTGAAATTAAATAAGTCCACATCAATAGAACTTTTTCTCAGGCTCATGATGCCAACTGGCATCGTTACATATATGTACATATGTAGCTCCTATCATTTGTGTAAATCTGTGTTTAATGACCAAAATACAAAATGGCTCTTCAACCACCTCCAGAAAAGTGATACAATGTATAGAAATGAGGCGTCTGATCCCAGCTGGTTGATCCAAATAACTTAAGCAAGGCATTTAGGCCTTCTCTACTGTTCATGGAGGGAGTTAGATTAAGGATCTAAAGAGGAAGCTTGCCCACTGGGCTGCTTATAGCCTGAAGTATTAAGCACAGCACATGCCTGAACCTTGCTCATCAGGTGTCTCTACTCATTTGTCATCCAGTGTCCTTTCAGAGCACCACTGCCTGACCGGCAAGGATTATTTGGGTATCACTCAATGTTTTAACGTTGTTAATGGTGGTGGGGTCATTACAACATGCATAATGCAGACAGACTGTGGAACTCTTTGCCATAGCCTACTGTGATGATTTCATGAGTTAAAGGAGGAAAAAAAAAAAAAGATTAAACAAAGTTAGTGAAGAAAAAAATATATAAAGAGCTTAGCTACAAAGTTACCATCACTGAAAGTAGAAAAGTACAACGTGAAAGTACTACCATATATATTTGCTGTTCTGCTGTTCTCTAGTCTTTGCATACTGTCAAAGACAGGATTTGTGTATTTTCATTCATAACGAGTATAGCTGTTATGTTTTCAGCAATGGCTGTGCTATAATCTCTAAGGTACATCTTAGACATCTCTTACACATCTCAGAACTTTTTTCAAGAGAAAACAGATTATTTTTGAAGGTTTCTTAAATTTTTGAGAATGTAGATATGCTCTTTTCTGACTTTCTGTATCAGGATGAATTCAGTAATCAATGTTTTTATATGTGCATTCACAGATACATAGCAAATATGCCTTTATAAACCTGAGAAATAGCCTTGTTCTCCATGTCAGTAATTTCTAATTGAAAAATAAATTAGCCTTTTACAAACTCCCCAAACTGGTACAACCTGGCAAAAAGGCAACAATATTTACACAGTGAGGTTTAAGTTTTTCTTCCTGGCTTAAGTGACATTAGGTGGGGCTGACAGAATTCAGTGCCAAGAAAAGCAAACGTATGTATCTCAAATGCCTCTTTAATGTACTTATCTGATCCTATGCCTCAAAAAAAAAAAAAATCATTCCTATTTACAAGAGAAATAAGTTTTAATATGTGATATTTGTTTTCAGTTTTACAGTGGTGTTTTTTTTCCCCTCTACTCCCGGAATCAGTGAGATTAACATTAAACTGATAAATTGAGTTTCTGTTTGATTTTGGATTAATTTCAGATGACTTTGAGATACTTAGTGCATCATATGCTTTGAAGCACCAGGAATCTGGTCTGACCATGATCCTACACACTAAAGATAATACAAGCAAAGAGTTTACAATGTGTTTTGACACTATAGGCAAACAATATTTGGGATGGAGTTAAGGAAGAGAATAGCAATGTTTGAAGCAGAATTTCATAAGTTTGTTATTTTCACAAATTACAAAGTTAGAAGACATTAGAAATATTCTAAAATATTATCTGCCTCTGTAGAGGCAGATATTGACCTACTTGGATTAAGAATTTTTTTTTTCTGTCACACAGCAGAAGCAGAATAGTATTACATTATTATTATTATTATTATAGTATAGTCTATTTCTGAATATACTTATGCATTTTATTTTGGACTTTTTACCTTTCTGGTTACTAAACCTGCTTACTCTTCTGCTTTTAATTCATGTAGAGTAGAAATGTATTATCTTGAAGGGCCTCCGAGATCTAGAAAACAAAACTCAAATGTGTGTGTTCAGAGGTGACTAGTAAGTACAAATTGTACTACTAAGCTGGATCCCTCAGATTTCCTTTTGGCACTTATTCTGAGGTCATTTTTTTTACAACTTTGTGCCTGTGGATGGAGCATTTGTTTGTCTTTCTTCAGAGCTGCTTCTACACATGAAAAGTGGGGGTGGATCTTGGCACTGCTGTAGATTCTTTTTCAGATCTGTTTTGGCCCCCTTTTTTTTTAAGTTTCTGAGCTCTAGCTAAAATTTACTAACCACATCTGGCATCTGGAGTAAAGAAAGGTCAAGTTAGGATGTCTCAACAGCCAGCAAAAAGTTCCAAAAATGTAGAGACTAGTCCTGTGCAAAATCAGAATCTAAGAATCAAGGCAAATCAAATATTGAATGATTACATGTAATCCAGTGAGGTTAAGACAGACATGAATTATTTGAGGCTGATTCACTTTGCTGTATGACTAATTGAGCAGAGCTAACACAGTGGCAAATTTGAAACAGAGATGGTGGAAGAAATCAAGCAAAGTTATAGAAAATATCAGTAACTGGGAAAACACTTTGCTTAACACCTTTAATTTATTGCATAAATCCATTATATAGCTTCCTTACATCACACAAATAATCAGCCTGAACAAACAGAGATGTGTCTATACTAGTCTTTTGCCCTACATCTTGCAGCAATTACTAATTTTGAGGAAGCATTCCTAGTGATGGCTGATACAGTATTACTGGCACTACTAACTCTTGGCATGACTCAGTGCAGACAATATCATGATCAAAAGCAGTAGTACGTTCTCCATGATAGATCTCTCCAGGTAATTGTACCATTAAAATTACTCTAAATTGAATAAAGGTTCAGGGAGCTTCAAGACAAGATCCACAAAGGAATTAAAAAGCCCAAAGTGGAAGCCTAGGTGAGTTTAAGCACCTAAATCCAAAACTCAGGTTCTCAGAAGCTTTGGTGAGTACATTTTTGGCAGTGAATCTCTACTCATGCACAAGGTTCCGCTTTTCCCTTCAGTGGCAGTCCTCTTGTAGGGATTAATAAGATTTGTAGGTATTTGAAACTTAAATGAATTACATCTTGAAAATTGGCATTTCTCTGCTTAAAACTGGCATCTCTCTCGCTTAAATAGTTTTCAGGAATAACAAAAAATGAAATAATAGGGATAAATGCAGAACTAAAGTAGAAGGAAGACTTGTACAGTTCTAGCACAATATGGGCTTGTTCATTTGACGTAGAAACTTTACCAGCAGAAGATGTCAGATATTGTGGCTTTAAAAAGCTGTGACCTAGTGTGTGTCTTTTTGTTTTTCAGACAGCATTTTTTCATCACAGACTCAAACTGAATTTTCAATGCTGTCATTATGAAAGGGACATGGAGTCAGAATTAATGTAGAAAAAATAAAGCCAGAGCTCGAAAGAGACAGATTAAAAAATGAGAAAAGGAAATACACATGTAATACGTGGTAAGCACAGTTTAGTAAATGATAAAGGCAAAATACAGATGGAGTACTCTGTGAGAGTGAGGTTGCAACTAAATGACTGTTTATTCCAAATTTCCAAAAAAAAATAAACTTAAAATTTAAAGCGTAAGAACTTAGTTTGCATGTTTATAGAATGTCTTTGACACTGGCAAATAAGCAAGTCAATATAATGCAAATTTACCCCTTAGGAGTTTTTCTCCTTTAGTTCAGAGACACCAGAAAGTATATCATGGATTTTGTCTATGTATATCAATACAGAAGCCAGTATCTTGGCCTTGAGTGATGACTGTTTGGGTAAGATCTTCTGTTCCTCAGAAATGGTGTATTGATAGAAAGCACCAAAGAACTACTGCTTATAAATTAAGATTCAGTCTCTGACCCACACTATATCCTTCTCTTCAGTTTACAGATGGTAATGAAAAGGCTTCTGCTGCTTAAAGGCACCCGAAGCCACTCTGGATGTTTCGAGAAATCAAGACATCCAGCGGCAGATATGTTATGGACTTGAAAGAAACCCTGGCTTTTCTGGGAGGGCAGATCTGTAACAATGAATTCTCTCCCCTGAGATCCAGGTCTCCTCTAAAGCAACAGTGAGATTTTGTGCAACTGAAGGAGTTTCCCTGTGTCACTAGAACAGCCATACGAACCTGGAATCTGAGAATTCAATTGACATGAAAGAGCATATATGTGCATGTGTCATACCTATGGATAGGCTGAGACAAGGAGTTAATCAAATCATGATAGGGTAAAATGTTAGAGATCATGTTAATGATTAATACTTAATCCATTGTGAAATAATTTCAGAGTTAGCCTGATGCTCTCTCCCCTTTGAGCAACTCATGCTCAAAAAAAGTAAGATGATAAATCAAAAATAATTTAATTTTTTTTTTGCCTGTCACACCAGGATGTTTACAACTACACAGTATGAAGTGAATTATTAGCTCAGGATGACTCCAGAAAGATATTATATCAGTAAGACTGGAGGGTTTTTTTTAAAACATAAACTCTGGTACATGTAAATCTTTTATTCATTTCAGTTTACTTAATGGATTTATTATTAGCAGTTTAGTTAGCTGTTGTGACAGAATGCCAATAGTTGCAGTATAGATTCTTTCTTGCATGAAATTTAAAATCAGGTGACTACTCACTCAGCTGTGTTTACCAAGATTTTAGCTCCTCAGTTTGTTCCTAGATGTTAAGAACATAGTATCATAATATGAGACAGATCTTTCAGGCAACTGTTACCTTTATTCAAGTATACTCTAAAAATACTCCAGCAACTGAGTTTTTATGCATCTATTCAGTACTTTGCAACAAGAAGTTTTTTCACTATAGCTGGTCAATTTTTTTTTCTTTTTTTTTCTTTTTTTTTTCCCCCAGAAAATACTGGTAAACTGAAGCCACACAATTTGTATTGGTTTCAGTAAAATTTCCAGTAGCATGCTTGAACTAATTGGAAAATGTTGCCTGCTTTGGCCTCACTATTTCATTTTGTTTTGATACCATAAAATTCTACTTCTGTCACATGTTATTTCATATTCCCCTTGATTATGTGAGTCCACAGCACTGATACCCTTGGTTCACTGTAGCATGCTGAAGTCACACTTAAAGTCTGCCTCTGGGTGTAGCTGAAAGTCTGTCCATTTGAATCTGTACCTGTTTTCAGTCTTGTATGAGAGAGAACCAAAGAAGTCCCTATAGAGGACTCCCTAAAGAGCAGGCTGACTGCATACACAAATATACTTTTTGAATGAGGAAAAAGAGGATGGGGAATTCTTAATTGTCTTAGCATCAAAGAAAGAAAGAACTGCATTTGATAAAGTGATATTGCTGCTTGATCTGGCAGCCTCACAGTTCCCAAAGCCACAAGCTGTATTTGTGGTTCTAGGAACAGCAGTACAGGCTGTTCGCGGCAGTATTCTCCTAAGCCTTCCTTCAGAAGCAAAAACAGTTTGTTTTTTTTTGGAGCTTGCTAAGTAGGACAAATAATCTTAGAGTTTTGCAACATAAATCCCAGAAATTAGTGAATATGAATAAGCCTAAGATGAACTCCGACAAGGACCCTGAAGATTTGAGGATGTCAACGTTGTGATGGAAGAGGAAAGTCTCCAAAGAGTATAGTACCACCTGAGATAACTTCTCCAAAGTCAACAGTTGCTGCCCATTGTTAAGCTGATTTTAAAACAGTGGTCGGCTCTCAGTTCTAGGAAAATGCTTCATTTTCATGCTTCACAGCACCTACATAGTTCCCTACTAGGCGACCAGGTGATATATTACTAAACGTATATTAGTAGGGAGCATTTGTACTTGTAAATGTTAAAATCCATTAGTTTTTGAACCTAATGATATTGAATGGCACAACTGCCATTTATTAGCTGTGTACATCGATTTGGCTGTGACCCCCAAAGGGAGGGGACATCAGGCATAATTAAACGCATTAAAAGCAATCAGAAAACGAATCCGAAGGTTACTTCAGGAGAGCAGGAGGCAGGCACTGCATCTGCTAGCAATCTGTACATAACACTGTTGCTTTCCATGATTTCATCAGCTCATTCCAGCAGCATGGCTCAGCAGACTTTAGCAAGTCTTTTCAGAGACAGCAAAAATAATATCGCAAACACCCCGGGGCCATGAACTTTGCCATGTAACGTGTGCAGATGCTGGCCACAGTTATGCTTTCTTCTTGGGAATAGCAAAGATGTCAGATGCTTCGTGGCTGCTGCCTCCAGTGACAGGTAGTGTCTGCCTTATGGAATGGACGTTGGCAGGGGACACCTGATGGCAGACCACACAGACAACTGTGTGTATGGAGGTACTGCCTCTTGGATTAAATGAGCACATGTGGTGAGTAGAACAGGTCCTACAGGAACAGTCTGCGAGCTTGTGCAGTTGTAACAAATGCAGCGACATGTTCCTGCTTCCGTTACTGTTGGGGTAAGTACCAGGTCACAGGCGAATGAGCCTTGGAAGCTTCTCTTAAATGTTTCCGAACGGGACAGTAAAGCTGCAGAAGCAGTGCGAAACCATTACTTTTAGAATGGCCAAGGAGAGGCTTCCTGAAATGCATGTAGACCTATTTTCCAGGTGGATGATATCTCCCTAAAAGCCAGGAGTGAGTCATATTTGCTTTTCTAGAAATCCGGCATTTCTGAACAGTCAGGAGATGGAAACCTGATGGGCAGCAGCATGAGTTGATACTTCCCTGCTTTCACTAGAAAGTAAAAAAAAAAAACAAAGGAAAAAAAAAAGCCAAAGCCCCAACAAACATGACAGAAATGAATGTGCTGATTATATATCAGCACTTTGGCAGAATCATAATAAGAAGTGAGAGAGGAAATGGGTAAAAGAAGTAAAACCATGGGTTTTGCTGCTACAAAAATCATCCTTTTTTAGCACAGAACAGAGGACAATTTGCCATTTACCTCATCTCAGTAGCCTATGGTTGCTACAGGTAGAGGTAGAGGAATAGCAAAGAGGAGAGGGAAATATTTACAATTTATTTAGGTCTTCTTGGTAACTGGTAGTTGAAAGAACACATCAGGTATCAAGTGACTGTCACCCATCTCTCTGTTATAGAGCATGTATATAAGAACACCTTGTAAGTAGCATAGTCACATACATTTACAGTGCATTGGTGGGAATCTGGGCAGGCTTTAATTCAGTTGCTTCCTGAAGAAGGCATGTGGGAGAGAATATTCATGACTTTTTGTAGACCACAACAGGGAGGGAGGAAGAGAAGGAAGGAAGGAAGGGGAATGAACTGTGAACAGATAATTACTCTTGAGTTTCATAAGTGTGGGAAGACCTCAGAATAACTCAGTGAAATACTTTGCTTTCTCAGTTTTAAGTTTCATATGGAAACAGTAATAGCTTCATTTAACACCTTACTTTAGTATTTAGGGTTTTTTTCCCCTTTTTTTTTGGAAATAGACTATATTGCAAATGCTGGAGTAAGGAAGACCTGAACCTACATAATTAATTGCAGGTGGCGAAATGTATTTTCATAATTGCAGATGCTAATGTTTTGTATTCCCCATTTCTTTGTATTATTTTCCTTTCACTTCTCCCACTTAAATAGCTTTTAATTTGTTGTGCTTACCAAAAAAGCTCTCCATTTTCATCCTTTTTATAATATAAGGAATTATAAATCAACAGAGTTGGAAAACCTTGACATTTATCTAGTATACCAGAATTAAGCTATTTAAGCACTTTTATCTTTTGATAAATTTATAAGTTCTGGGTATTGGACTGGATTGAATATTCCAATTATTTTCCCAGGTTTCTAGAGATTTAAAATATATTTCCAGTTCAGGGACTTTGCATCTTTCAGAATTAGAGTCTAAATTTGGCTACCAATCCCATTTTGAACTTTTTGGTTGTGTTTTGAGCAACATATAGCTCTGCTCAGCATCTTAATGCTGACCAGTTTGAAAAGATTTATTCCAGTCTCACTTTTAGAATATCTAATCTTTGGCTACTTGTGACATAATTGGATCATGTACACTGCATCACATAATTACATGCTATCAAATCAAAATTAATGTCAATTCATGTATACTCCCTAATTTTGAAAACAAAAATAACAACCATCGTTATAAAATGTTCCAGGAAATCAAAATCTTAAGTAAATCTTAAATAAAAAGCAAGTACAAAATGGCCATGTAACAGAAAAGAGTTCTTCATTCTTGCATAGTTCTTACACAAACCAAATAAATGATCTCTCCTGAAGAAAAAAATCTTGTAAAAGAGATTACTTTATAGAATTTAATTTTTTGAGTTACACAAATTTAGCCACCACTGTGACAGGATGGCATAACTCTGTTGAAAATACAGATTTAATATGCAGTGAGTGAGAATAAAAACTCATATTAAGTTCTTAAAAAAAAGTCTGAAATGATTTCAGCTTCACACTCCGGCCAAGCCAGTTTGCTTGGAGAGGCATATTCTTTAAGCTAGGACAAAGGACAGATAACCCTCAAGACCTTGCAGAACTGTACAGAAAATAACAGGAACTGTCTAATATTCAAAACATAGTTCTTATTGCTTGAGAAATCATACGTAAAGGAAGATTTCAAAGGAGAAAATACTGACCCCTTTGGAAGTTATCAGTGTGCATATTTTGGGGGGGATGTCTGATGTTAAAAAATACGTAGGTCTATATAGACCTACAAGTTTTGGGTTAAAAGCAGCACAGAGTAAAGCTGAAAGGAGGGAAGGATTTACAGGCAGGAAAGATTATATACTAAAGAAGCCAGAGACAATAATGGGATAATTCTGAACAAAAAAGCTTTGAACAAAAAGCCATTTTGAATGTGGAGACTGTGGTTGCTATAAATGCTGAATGTTTCCTTGTACTGTGATGTAAGCTATGCCATTCCATAGCTTTTCCTTTTCTGAGCAAAAAAAAAAGACTCGGGAGTTAAAGTGGAAAAAGCACGTGTAAACTTCTTTTTGTACAAACTGTCATCCTTATTTGGTAGTATTTTATCCTTGAATTTGCAGAATGTATAAGAAACAACAATCCTCTTGTTTTTAAATTGCTGCTGTTGTGTAAATTTTAGCTGACCAGCTTAGATTTTGAGAGAGCTAAAGGCAGTACCTCAGGTATAACTTGATCATAAATAATACCATAATACATAATTCCAGACAGTCAGATCAAAAGGCCAGGGCTCTAAGGAGGCAGTAATGAACGCTTCGGTGTAAGAAACAAGGCATTACAGAGCGGTTCTTCCCTGCTATACACTTAAGGATCTAAAACATAAGAAACAGTCTTCCCCACACCTTCAGTTGGAAGGAGTCACTCTTCCTCAGCCCCTGGGCACACCTTGAGAGTGCAAGAAGCTGCAATGACTAAAATATGGAGAAAAAAAAAAAAGAAAAAGAAAGAAAAAGTTCTCTGTCTTGGCTGCTGAACCAGAAAATTCAAAGAAAAAAAATGGATTTTACTACATTGAAATATGTTTTGTTGGTTTGCTGTGCTGAAGTGAGTTTGATTCTTGTTTTCCACTCCCATCCTCTCCCTTGGCAAAACACTGTGTTCAAAAGGAATGTTTTTTTTCAGGTTTTGTCAGAAAAGCAAAGGACTGGAAAAAAAAGTATATTCACAAAACCAGTGAAAGAGCCGGTGGGGTAGCTTCTGTATTCAGGCATAAGCTCAGGGGGTTACTTTTCTGTTCAGTCTGAGAGGTTTTGAAATAATTTCTCTTACATCCTGAAAGAGAACTCGGACTACCTGGGTGCTTAATGACTGTTTTAGCTACTTCTGTTCTGTCCATCTGGAGGTAACCACAGAAAGAAAACACAGAGTGACTCTGATTTTGTGGTTGGGACATTCCTGATAAAAAAAGAGGCACCTTCATTCCCTTTTCAGTTCAGTACTTAATATTAATTGTTAAGTATTAATAGATTGCAATAGATTGCAAGGATAGATAGAAAGCGCTTTCCATGGGTACAAAAGTTTGTGTAAGAGATAGAGTAGTTAGCAAGTTTTGACGATATTTTTCAAGACTAATCATGAGACAGCCTTTTTTAAACTTGCTTTTAACAACTACTCCGAAAATAGAAATAAAAAAGTTATTCCTTATTTCCAAACTGTGGTACCACTGAGAATTTTTAGTAAGTTTACTGTATTCAGTATTTCAATGTTTGCCAAAATCCCTACCAAACCTAAGCCATTTTACTAGGAAAAAAAAAAAGAATCTTGCCACTGTGCATTGACTTGTAATGTTTGTTTTTCTTTCTCTGCACTTGGACACTGGGATGCTACTAAGTTTATTTTTTTTCCCTCTGAATATTTATTATTGTATGAGTAAGCATTAACCTTAATCCTGTTGTGGTTAAATTAGAAGATTTAGAAATTTCATTCCAGGCTTTCATCTTTAACAGCTCTTACCCATGCAAGTTTGTCTCTTGCTACTGTTCAATTTGTCCAGAAGAAATCTGGTAAATGTCACTAGGGTTTAGGAGTAGGTGATTTGAGGGCTGATAGCAAAAAGGTCTGCTGTAGCTTTGCATCTCCTTGGAAAAGGTTAAGAAGGAGGAATCATCCTAGATGATCACACAATAGCTCTAAAATAAAAATGGGATGCAGCCATGAAAAAAAGGCAAATATTCCTTTGCAGGAGGACAGTCAAGTAGTTCAATGGCACCAGGCCTTCAGAAGTCATTGGTAAGCATCACAGCTCTGGTCACACACTTGCAAAAAAATCAGCTGAATCTAGTTCACTTCAATGTAGAGAAAGCTACAAGGGTGACAGAAGGAATGGGGAACCTAACTAATGAGAGGAGGGTGGAAGGGTGTGACGTGTTTGACTTTGCAAAAGGAAGGCTGAGAGGGGATAAGATTGCTCTCCTCAGGGATAAACATCACAAGGGAACAGAACTGTTTAAGTTAAAGAACAATGTTGGCACAAGAACAAATAGATATAAGTTGACCCTGAATAATCTTGAGCTGGATATTAAAAGAAAATTGTGAATTGCTAAGTGTTCTCCAAAGACAACCAGTGCATACCTGAAGTAAAGGGGTTTGCTTTCTGAGTGAGTATAGATACCCTAAAAGCAGCAGAAGGTTTATTCACATATGGATACTTCTCCAGCATCAGTTTTCTTATGATAAATACGGTTTATGGAATGAGTGCCATACTATGTTGCCTGCATTAGCAGGTTGAGGTATTATGACTTTCTTCCAAGCATATATTCCCATTAAATTTTTAAATTTTAACTGACTGAATTCCTCTATCCCAATAACATTACAAAATTCATTTTTAAGTTGTATTTTACACTGATTTGCCTGCACATTAAATTATACTGTGTTATCTTAACAATTTCTACAAGTCCTAAAACGTTAAACTGTGGTGACCTGACCTTCAGTTCACTGGAATCCATGGGAATCTTCTCATGTCTTCATTGGTATTTATAGAAAACGAGCTCATTTTTAAAGCAAGTAAATTATTTTTGCCAGCGGGGATTCTGTGAGGTGTCAGCTATAAAGGCAGCTATCAAGCGTTGTTATGACATTTACAAAGACAAAATAAAGAAGCTTTGAAAATTACATCACTTACAATAGATTATTTACTTCTGGCTGTCACTAATGAAAGATTTAGAGCTCTGCCCAAGTTACACTGCAGAAGAACATTAGGGGTTGAACTTGAAAGCAGCTCTTTTTTACATAATAGTCTAACATTAGACATACTCACCTGTACTTTAGTGTTGTCCTTGTAGGTAAAGCCTCTGTTATGCAAACAGTATTATATACTGAGAAAAAAATAAGTTTGGTTATTGAAGAGTTTTTTCTAAGATACCTTTGCCGGAAACTGAAACATAGGGGCGGGCATTCACTTGGCATATAAAATTGTTAAGTTATAAAGTCTATTGAGAAAAATACAGTTAGCTAAAACTAAATACTTTTCTTGAAGAAAGTTTTTTTTTCTTTTTTTTTCCTGAATTAACATAAAGTAAAATGTCAGATTTTTTTTTTTTTTGGTAACTATACCAAAATTAAATTGTGTCCTTGCCCTCTATGATTTATAGTTCAGCAAACATTATACTGGGCATAAACAGCAGTTGAAGAAGCAAAGTAAATTTAGCTTCTTACCAGGATAAACATATTTTTTTAAAGAATAAAATAATAATGCTTGCTTTGTTCAGCACGAATGGACTGCTTTCACAAAGCTCGTTTTCACACACACACAAAAGTACTAGATATTTTTACCTTCTCCAGAATATATTATGGTTTCTTGAACAAGATAGATTAATGGTCATAGGGACTAGCTTGTATTTTTAGAGATCAGGGCCTCACAGTTACCTTCCAAATTTTTCCTATGACAGAAGTATTTTCTGAAATCTCTTCTCCCATATTAGCGTTTAATAATGTGTGAACTGACTCTTCTTTTTTTTAAATCTGAAACAGATATCTCTATTTTCTGCCTGGCCATTTATTTTTGTGGAAACTACCTACACCCTTTTATCAGGTTTGTTTAAAATCTGTTAAACGGTTCAAGAATTATTTTGGGAAAGCCTGACAGCCAGACAAAAACATATCAACATCACAGTCACGTAAGTCTTGTTTCCATGGAACTTCATATTAAAAATTGCAAGAAATATATTGTCTGACTTACTTTTGGCAATTCATTAGTCATGTTGATAGCAGTTTTGATAGTCTTCTATAAATATTTTTAAAAAGGAAAAGTAAACTGAACAGCAAAAGAGAATATAGCTGAAATCTTTTGAAAAGAAAAACCTTAGGACTTGAAACATATTTGATTTGAGTTTATCATGCCTGACCAAACAGGGATCTCACAGAAAGAAACTGAGAACTAGAAGGGGAGGACAGAAGGAAAAAAGATGGCAAAGATGGAAGACGAAAATCCATGCCAATTGCTCAGTCCTCCTCGCATAAGCAATTCCTGAGAGTAAACTAGAGGAAGAATTTCTACTTCCTGAAGGGTTCTCAAACAACTAGAGCACATAGGCACAGACATGAATTTATTGAGGGGAAGAAAGACCTGATGTTGCCATTTCTCCTGCTGCAGGTGTGATCACCTGGCTTGATCTCAGTTCTATGTTGTGGTTTTCCTCCAATCCTTGACCCTCCATGGGGACACATAGTGCAAATATGGGATACTGTGCTGCATGTAAGTCTTGTTTCTCTTTGCTGCAGACAGGCTAACATCAGGTGACATAAACCAAGCAACACTCTTGTTACCCTCCCCACTCTTTGCTTTAGAGGGGTATTTGCACTTGAAGCTGCTTTAAAGTTACTTGTAGTGCTGTGCTTTTCAAAATTTTAACTGTTTTTAACAGAGATGCATGCCTAGAGGTAGCTTCATTTTGCTGCAGTGTATTCAGCCCTAACCAAGCATCAACCGTGCATGGGAAAGTTTACTACTTTAATGATTAAAAGCCAACCTTGTCCTTAAATTTCAACAAGGAGAGATATTCTAGGCAGGAAAGAAATCAAGTGGAACCTCAGGAAATGGTGCCTAGAGCAGGAGGAGGGAGGATCTGCTGCTGTTCAGCAGCCTTGGCTGAGCAGCTCTCTCCCCTCACTGGCAGTCAAGGAAGTAGCCAGCATGTGTCGTGGTGCCCTCTGGCTTGCCATGACTGTGTCGTGGAGGTGGAGTGTGAACTGATTTCCTAGTAGCTATGTCAGGGGGAGATTTTTTTCTTTAGGAAGATTTTCACTGTAATGAAGTTGACTGGAGTACTGTGTTTTGCCTTTCTTAAGTTGAAGTGCACGAGGTCTGAATTTTGGCATATAGACCTCAGTTCAGGGTATGTTGACTATGTGCAGTGGAAATTGACTTCTGCTGAGTCGGTAAAGTGGCAGTCTCCAACTTAAAATCCTTCCCCAGCGTCTTGATTTGCAGGGTAATTTGTCAGGAGGCATCATGCTAAAAGGTGCTTGTTGGCAGTGCAGGATACCAAACAAATACAGACCAAATGTGCGAACAAGAGAAACGACAGGGATAGGAACTTCCGTGTGCTTCCTGCTCACCTCCGTGGCCTGGAGGAACAAGCTGCAGCGCTGACGCCCGCCTCCTGGCCTGCATATTGTCTCTGCAAACCCACCCTCTGGAGCTAGGCCCTGGAGCCATGGGAAAAGACACACGCGCACACGCACACACACGCGCACACGCACACACACACACACAAAGGGGAAAAAGAAAATAAAAAAGCTGTTTTCAAGCCTGCAGCAGTGTTTACAGGGCTACCTAGCAATCTCCTGTTGCAGATGGCTTTAAGCATTCAGGCAGATGCAGCCCGTACCGTTACGGTACGCACACAGGATTTGCCAAGCGCTTCGGAGCATTTAAAACAAACACGCATTTGGCCTAATCACAAGCTTGGCTTTGGTAGGATAACAGCCCACACCATACTGAAAACGTCAAAACAGGCAGCGAACCTTTCAGCTTGGGCAGCTCAGGACAGATCAGCAGCGTTTTTTAGGCCACAGAAAGGCAACTAGAAGCAGGTGCCATCAAGTGTGCTGCTCTCCGCCCGCACGCCTGCGACGCGTCCCGAGTGCATCTCTGCATCACCAGTGTGCACAGCCGCTGAGTGGCTTGGGAAGAACAAGAAAGTAACCTAATAGTGAAAAGCATTAAATACAAGGTGAGAGACATCTCCTAGCTGTCCTGCCATTTCCCTGTTTCTCATTTGCTGCCGTTCCCGTGCGAAGCCTAACGGCCTCGCGGCCCTGTGGTGTCGGTGACAGCCTCTTGGGGAAGGCTCCTCCCGTGCTCCCACGGGGCCACTGGACCGTTAACGGCTGTTAACGGCGGCTGGATGTGGCCGAGGCCCTGCAGATAGCTCCCGCTGGGCAGAAGCGGTTGGGCTCGAGGGGGATAAAGGCCGCTGCCACAGGCGGGGATCAAGTGGGGTTTGATCCCCACAGCATTTGGGGGATATTTCTCCACAATTCCCACCTTGCTCTCCCCCAAGAAAAGAATTAAGAGCAAGTATTGCCATGCTAGAGCACGTGGTTTTTACCAGCCCACCCAGCACAGTGTAGCTGTGACTCAGGCCTGCGGTCATCCCTGGCACCAAAGCCGCCGGCCTGATTTTGCAGCGATATCAATAAATGGTCATTCCACCCCCAGCTGGCAGGGTAGCACTGCATAGCTGTAAGTATTTCCTTGGAAAGGAAAATTATAAATATATGTAGGTATATACAAATCCTCATCTTCTCAACGTGTCTGATTGTGGCTGCAGTTATGGAGCGAACCCTGTTCTTATTTGCCGTAGTTTAAGCCTGGAATATTTCCATTGACTCCAGTAAAGAGATTACAAATTTACTCTTCTTCAAATACAATTTGGCTTAAGCTCTTATGGTTAAAAAAAAGTGCTCACATGGCTGATGGAAATATAGAAGCATGCTCTAAATACTTGGCAATATACATACAGTTAGGCATGTGTTAGTATGGAGTTAAAACATTTCTCTGTAGGGAGACAAACTTACTGGAGAATGTTTTGGCATGCGGTATGAATATTGAAAAAATGTGAAAGGGTAAGAGAAAAGCTATGAACAATAACAGAATTGCCTGGGGTTAATTAACAGCAAGTATTTTTTGTATTTTCAGTTATTTCTTACAAGATGTGACTGATTTACCTGGATACAGATATATGTGTAAGTATTTTGCACAACAGAGAAATAGGCAAATCTAGATGTAATATATTTGGAGTTAAAGCTGATGCTAAATTTACATACTCTCCTGATAGATTGAAGGTAATTTGCTAGATACTTGCTTGACTTTAGTCCTCCCAAGAAAGATGACACAAAATCACTATGGACAAAGAAATCTTGCTTTCTGCTTACCATTTGATTTGAACTCAAGGTTATGGAATTGACACCAGCTAAACAGAAAAACAACTAGCACACTTAATGTGTGAAACTAAAATTGCAGAGAATGTAACCTATCAAAGCCATAATATTTAACACTTGAACTTTCATTCTTTATACATCTTTAGAAGAAAAACACTGTGCTTATATGATATAAACAAGCTCTTTTAACGTATGCCTTATTTATAGAAGAATCTATAACTAAAATATCTGAAAAAAATTCTTACTATGTAGGAAAGAGTCTTGACACTTTTGTTGTGCCCCCTTTCAGTCATGTGAGGTCAAAAAAAAAGCATAAGATTATGCTTTGTGTTTTAACTCTAACCAGAACTAGTAGAATCCTGGATTGTGGTCTCTATTCCGGTTAATATGTTTTAACTGAAGATTATTGTAAAATATTAATTATTGGGCAAATGCCTCTGCCTCAGGTGTAGTGAATCTTCAATTATTTCTCCTCTGTGGAAATTTGAACCACATGAGGTATGGAGAGCTCCCTCACTTGAAAACTCCATGAGAAGATAGGTGATGTGGGTTTGTAACCTCTTAGTTTGAGAGGAATATAAATCCCTCCCCTGGGGGAGGGAACTGTGGCACTGAAGAGGCGCACAGTTAATCACATCATAGATGTGATTTTGCATTAAGGTGGAAACAGACTTTATATGTTATGATCTTAAGGGTCTTTTAGAACCATTGATGAGTCTATGATCTATGAAAAACTCTAAGCACACATAATGACCTTCAGAATGATCCCTCTCTAATCCCTTGGCTTTCATATAGCAGTTGATATCAAACAGGTATCAACAGGGCTGAAATGAGTCTTTGCAGAGGGAGAAAAAGCAGAAAACACAGTATTTAGAAATGTTTTCAAATGGCTTAGTCACTTTTCCTTTGTCACTAGTCAGTCTTACTTTTCAAGTGTGATATTAGGACACTTCCAATTCACAATTGCATGCACAACATGTAGCCAGCAACTAAGATATTTGCACATGAAATATCTGAACTATCAAAAGCTAAATACTAAATGAGGGATAACTGTTTAAAGTGGTTTTGTTAATTATCTTGCACCATGGACCACACCAGCTTTCCTGAACATACTTTATGGAGTCTCACTAAAGCTAGCATGGAGTTCAACAATGGTACTTCTGAAAGTGTAGACCTCCGTTTCACTTTAGTTGTTAAGAATGCACTGATATCTCATTTTATGATGTGTGTCACTGAAGAGGAATAAATATTATAACCCTATTGCCTGTGAATAATATGTGGAAATGGAAGAGAAATAAAACAATAAGAAGACAGTAAAATAATAGGGACATTTATTATTTTAAATAGTTAACATCTTTCCCACATATAATTATATAAATATATACAGTGCAAAACTATTCTTTTAACTTGTTTTTATTTTGATGATAGATATGTTTTATTATATTTATTTAATGTTTGTGTCTCCCATCGGCCTTCTTAAAAGCAATTCAAAAGTCCTGTTAATTCTTTAAAATAAATATACCAAGTTTCATACTCCGAAATAGAACAGTTTTGTTTAGTCTAAGACAGTGAGGACAACATGAAAAAAATCAAAACACAGTATAAATATTATTCCTCCCCTTTGTCTCTTTAGATTATGGAAAGAAAATAATCTGAATTCCTATTTTAGGCAAGGAAAAAGACTTACCACAGTTCTTTTTGGATTGGTTTACTTCTTGAAGAAATAAAGGTTTTACCTTTCCCTTCCTCCTCTTTTCATTGAAAAGTGAAAAATAAAAGGAATACAGAAAAAATGTCTTCGCATTTCTCTGTATTACTGGACTAATTACAATGCAGTTAGGTGAAGTTCATGTTGTATGAAATAAAAAGCTTTTATTTTCAGAAAATAAGACCAAAACCGCTGCAAAAAGTGCAAGTGTGCTTAAGGCGCCTATAATAGATTAAATGCTTATTTTATTGACACTACTGCGCTTTCACTGTCAGAAATAATTAAACTTCTGGAAGGCACCAGAAGTTTGTCAGTTATTCTTAGTGAGTGGTAATCTTGTATAGGAACAGCTCCTGATGGTGATGTGCCCCTGAACCTACATCGCTGGGTTGCTGTACATTTACATCTGCTCCTACACCAGCCACTATGACTTACTCCTTAGCCTGTCCACTGCTTCCTGTAGTCAGAGAACTTCATGGACCACAGGCTGTGAGGTGTAGGTTTCCATACCTTGTAACTGCTCTTCTGAGGTGTTGCACCATTAGAAATGCAGAGAGACCAAGAATGTAACATTCGATTGGAACTCTTCTAACATAACAGAGCACTGGAACGGGCTGCCCAGAGAGGTTGTGGAGTCTCCTTCCCTGGAGATCTTCAAGACCCGTTTGGATGC
>JAWLRI010001006.1:1476092-1521637 GCA_034781795.1 Crypturellus tataupa
CCATGTGCTCTAGGTGGCCCTGCGTGTGCAGGGGGGTTGGACTAGATGACCTCTAGAGGTCCCTTCCAACCTCAGGCTTTCTATGATTCTATGATTCTATGATTCCTGGCAGTGGCTTGTACAGATAATCCAGGCTTGCAGACGCTGAGCCAGTTTTTACCTCATGTGAGAGACCTCTCCCAAATGGGAGTTTTCTGATGATTATACATGACTAATCTAAAGAGATACATGACTAATTTAAAGAGATAGAATCACAATACATTCCCTATGCCATTTGCCATTAAAAGTATCTCAGTTAAATAATGTCCTCATCATCGGGCCTGAGCCATACTTCTGACAACCTGCTGATTATGCTTGTGTGCGTTAGCGATTGATAACACGTAACCCATTGGAGCTCTGTCTTTATCGCTGGCTCAGTCTGGGTGTGAATACCAAGCCTGAAATTGTCCTGCCGGTTTTGATAACATGTGGCATAATCCATTTGGCTGCTTCTTTTGACATGGTACTTCATTATGCCTGTAGACACTTAACTTCCATGTAAATTCTGTAGGACAGTGTGAATCATAGTCGTGTGCGTCGAGTTGTTCTTTATGTCCTGCTCATGAGTAAGAGCTCAGGAAAGAAATAAATACTTCCCAGTGATGCACTCCTCAGCTGTAGGAGACTTTGTATTGTGCAGAGATCTCAAGAAGCACTAACTTTAGCATCTCAGTAGTATTTTGGGAAATACCATTATCAAGACCTAGAATGAGTTTGTTTCACTTCCCATGACATCACATATTTATCCATTTAAAATTAAGTTACAGCTGTTTAGCAACTCATAGGGATCCCTGCACTATCTTTTAAATAAATTATTCCAGTTAACAGTGAGAGAATATACTGACCTGTTTAACAGAAAATGGACTTACAGAGTTGTGGAACAGCTTTCCAAGTGTCAACAATATCTTCAAAAAAAATTAGTTTCAATGAGAGCTCGCAATGTCTCTGATGTCTTGTAGTAATGAAATTCCTAATTTATCTTCACATGCCCAACTGCATGATGATCAGGCCAGTGAGAGGTCTGTGAGATTAGTTTGGAAGAAGTATAGAGCACAGGATAAGAGAGTCAGATGATAGGAGAGATAAAGTTGTGTGTTCTGCATATCCTGGACAGAAAGCACTGCAGTGTGTTTCAGAGCAGTGGCACAAAACAGAGCACCGTTTCTAGTTGCTGCAGTGCTTCATCATGTTTCTATGACCACTGCCAAGTTATCCTGTTATTCAACTTTTGTCTCAGTAGAGTAGTCTTCCCTTGGCTACCCTCTGTGGTTAGCGTAATTACTCTCAGGATCTTTTGTAGAAACTTTTGTAGAATAAAATCTTCATGTTTGCTGTCATCCAGCTAGATTCCCTCTGTATTTGCCTCCTTTTAGCCTTCACTTTCATCAAATTAGTATTTTGTGCTTGGATTTTTGCCTTCCCTTTCTTCTGTTTCTGATCATGTCCCACCTTGACTGACACTGTAATTACCATGTCCCCCTCTATTCTGTGAATGCCTATAATAACTCCATATATTTCATTGTTGCTTTGTTGGAACATTTTCCTAGTGGCTCTTATTCCAAAAGTTAGATTTTATCTCTTTTTGTAGGTGCCTCAGGAATTCTGTAGTCTATATGACTGCTCATTTAAAAAGACTTGCCAATGTTGGCCTTTTTTTTTTCTAGAAAATTAAATCCATTTTCACAAAGAATTCTGTGCTGAACATCTGTTAGTGGGTGAATGCAATAATGTTCAGAAGTAGGTTTGCTAAAGTGTCAGTGATTAAGTTCCAATTTTTGAGGTATGACTAAACTGTAAAGCTTTGTGGAAATGTAAGTTTTGGCTGTGTCCTTCCCTTACCAGATATCTGGGTACAATTTGCACTCTGTTTCCCCTGCAAAGAGGCTGTTTCTCTGGACATACATGGTAAGAGTGACTGGTGGATAGATGTACTGGGCTGGCATACATTGAGGCTGACAAGGGCTTTGGGATCATACAGTCGATTTTCTTTTGTGCTAGCTGCCGTTCTACACAGTACAAGCATATTGGATTTTAAGGTTTTGCAGTTTCTCAATCTAATACCGTTGTTGACAAAGGGATGACAAAGAGCAGACAATATGATCTTAAATGGTGTTAAAGTGACTTAGCTTGGAATTTTCATCTCTTTTAAGTGTAATGGATTAGATGGGACCTGGCATCTGATTTAAAAGTTGAACTGAGCAAAACTTAACTTCAGGTCCATTTTCAGGTCTTAATATAAACAGCAGGAAAACAAAGATTTGCTTTGCCTTTTGAGCTCCTTTTCCTACTCAGCACTCTGTTTTCAGAGCAATTGGATTCAAATTCATCCCCACATTTGGGCTTTTATCTTGTGAGTAAACTTTGTTCAGCTCTGCATATAAAAATGTGATTATTTTGTTTTATAATTTTGCAGCATGTTTCCTCTGAAGATGGACAAACCCAAGCACCTTTAAGCTGCAAGACATATGCGCTATTCCTCTGCATCTGAACTTGTGGTGGCTGTTTTGCCTTTGTTCTTCTACCTATGACAGATGTTGTGGCATGGCTTTTGCCTGAGTAATGATGAATGATTTTAGTCTGGAGAAGAGATGACTGGATAGGCATATGCTACAGGTTCACAGATTTATAAATTTCTTGGAAAGGCTGAAGAGGAGTATTTCACATTTTTGTGTCTTACTGCAAAGAACTAGGTCCTATAAATGAAGCCTATATGAACCAAGCTCAACACAGTCAAAAGGAGGTAATTCTTCATGCAGTGGGCTAGTACAGCTTTGAAACTTTTTGCTGAAGGGTGTTGTATGTGGAATAATTTAACACACATTCAGGCAGACAATTCAAGGAATATTTAGAAATGAGGTCCAAGAACATGAGGGAGGTTATTAAACAGACAAACTACATCAAGTTTAGGAAATCCCCTAAAGTGAAAGAAGTGAAGGCCAGGAAAATATTAAGAGAAATATAATCTGTTTTGCACTGTACTTGTCTTTCCTTTGGCCCTTTCTTTGAGTTTTGGGATTAGGATGTTGGCATTACTCTGAACCCATGTACTTATAGTCTTCTGTACTTTAGTTTTGGACTGTTATTTACTTACATTATTTGCTTGTTATTTATTCATATTTACTCTTGTATATAAAATTAGTGACTTATTTATGTGATTAATACTATATAGGAATGGAAATAGAGAGGATACTCTACACATATGATGGACATTAGCAGATAAACTTTACCACTGAACTAAGTTAATTAAACTTACACACAAAACATCTATTTAATAGTTACTGCATATGATTTTGTATGTGTGGTTATTTCCTAGTTAGAACAAAGCTAAAGACATGAACCAGGGGAAAGTTTATTATCTGTAAGCAACTGAGAAATTAGCTTGGTTCCATGTCCGATTCTTGGAAGGGAAAAGGGACCTTGTTAGTATTTACTAAACTGCATAGTTTCAGACTACAGATATGAACCAGACCGGGCAGCAGATTCATACTATTACCAACTCCACACAACCACCACTCCACAAAACATAATTACGAAAACCTTAGGCTGGCTTTTGTTACTAAGGCAAGTAAGCTTATACCGCCAGGTAATTACTATAAACAGAATGCATGCTGTGGCAAGGAGCTTTAATTTAGTAAATAAATATAAAGAAAAGGGAAATAAGCCAAAGGCATAGTGCTGACCTAGTCTGTTTTACCCAAAGGCAAAACTGAAGACTCTTGCCTTTACTGAATTCAGGATCAGGCTGCAATACTAGATGCAAAAATAAAACAAACCAAAACCACTGCTGTCAACAAAAATAATTTGCCAAACCACCATTTTCTAAAGGAAGAAGAAAGAAAGGACAGAGGAAAAAAGGAAGGAAGGAGGAAAAAAGGAAGGAAGGAGGAAAAAAGGAAGGAAGGAGGAAAAAAGGAAGGAGGAAGAAAGAAAGAAGGAAAAGGATTCTAGGAATATTGCACGTGTATGCTTCCTTTGGAAACTTGGACAAGTCACCTGAACCCTAGTTTAGGTTAGATTACTGCAGTAATATAAAGTTGCTGATTCCTTGCCAGGAAACATACTTTTATTTGAAAAATCAACAACAAACCCTACACATTCAGTCTAATTTGCAAAGTTTGCAATGAATGGTTGAATACAAGGGAGCAGTATTTGGGAGGGACCTCCTGACACACCAGGGAAACATTGCCAATGATTTGCATGCTAACAGTTTTACATAGATCCTTCTTTTGTAACACTACCATGATAAAGATCACCATACTATTCTCAATGTGATCATTTCTAGGCTTCTTTGTTTTCAGATGAGACCTAATTTAGATGTCAGGTAAACAGATGAGCTATTTCACAGAAAAATCCAGGTGTTCCCTATTCAGTTTAGCTAGCAGATGATGACTAAGATTACCAGAAAGAGGTGAAGTTCTCAGGAAGATAAATCAGATGATTGTGAATTCTGCATGAATTTGGAGATCACTTGCTCCTGTGTCAAATTGCTAATGTGTGACAGCTGCAAATGGCCTTGTCTTCATTAGGAATTTACTAGGCATTTGTTACCACAGGTGAAGCTATGCCTAATTTCTTCCTGAAGAAACATCCTCCATTAAAATGGCTTCTGTGGGTGTAGAGGCTTTTCCTAGTTGTGGGTGGGTAGTAAAGCAGATAGAATCAGACATACAGAGGTTAGAGTCGTTTGGACTGCTTGCCTGCTTCAAGTTAAGCAGCTGCTTAACTTAAAGCAAAGCCTTATGTCTTAAAGCTTGAATTTTGAATTTGAGATTCCCCCTCTCTCCACACCATCTGTTTGACAGTTTGACAGTCAAGGCTTCCAGAAAATGATGTTATGTAGCTCTGTTAAGCTTTTGCTTACAAAATGGTATAAGGTATGTTTTTGTTTAAGCCAGCTAATCGTTTCCTGTTTAGTGAGGGGTTGCTTGATTTTGCTTGTTCTAAGAGCGTTTTGTTTTGTTTTTGGGGTGGGGGGTGGGTTAAGCACATGTTGGTGGAAAACTGTGCAGGGCCTAAAAAGCAAATATTAATAATGCCACAGAGGAGATAAAGAATATAGCCAGTAGTGTTAAGAAAAGTGATAGGAGCCAGTATCTAAGCACCAACTAGTGGATTTTGTCCTTGTTTTAAAGAATGTTAACTGAAAACAAACTTAGCAGAGGGCAAGATGCCAAGTGCTTTAGCTAAGACATGTCATAATTAATCTTAAATATTTTCTGATGCATGACAGATAATGACTCATTTTGCAATAGCTTTTTAATACAGTTTTTTTATTTTTATGTTTTTTAATACAAGGCTCAAACACTGTAAGGAAACACCATTTCACTATGCCTGTTATGACTGTGAAAAGGCAGGGGGTCCTGGCAACCAAACCAGGGGGTCCCACCTGAACCAAATAGCAACTTGGCCTGTATGTTTCTCCTCAGTAAGAGTAACATTCTTGACTTGTAACAAAGATTCCATTTAGCAAATACATGTTGTACTGTACATGTTTATACACATGTACAAAATATATAGACAAACATATATGTAAACAATAAAGTTCAAAAGATGTTAATATTTAGGTGATATTTAGCCATTGTTTTTTCATCTTCTGAATGTCAGTCATTAAACATAAATCATAGAATCACAGAATGGTTAAGGTTGGAAGGGGCCTCTAGAGATCATCTAGTCCAACCCCCCTGCACACGCAGGGCCACCTAGAACACGTGGCACAGGGCTGCATCCAAGCGGGTCTTGAAGATCTCCAGAGAAGGAGACTCCACAACCTCTCTGGGCAGCCTGTGCCAGGGCTCTGTCACCCTCACTGTAAGAAATTTTTCTTTAAGTTCCTCTGGAACTTTTGATGCTTCAGTTTGTGGCCATTTCCTCTATTTCTGTTGGTGGCCACCAGTGAAAGGAGTCCAGCACCGTCCGTTTTAAAAACAATAGCGAAGAATTAAGCCATTAAATGAATTAAACCGCAATTATGAATTTATTTCATATTCACTGTGAGAATATTCTATAGTCTTCAGATTAAATGAATTGATTTCTTCTCTATTCTTGCAGGCAGTGTGTTCTGAATTAGTGGTAGTGTGGCAGTGGGTCAGCCCTAATTATGCATAAAATTTCATCTTATTTAGTACTGTAACTATTATATGACACTGCCCTTTCTGGAATGAAGGGATCTGTACTAGTTTTGATGTAGCTATCATGCAAAGTGTCTCGCATTACTGGATTATGAATCATAGGGAATACAAGGCTTCTTCAAGAGCCAAACCTACTTATATTGCATTTAATTTACCTTGCTACTAGAGAATATTTGAGTTATTTTGACTTTGAGGATAAGAGAGGGCTAAGAATAAAGACAAGAAATGTGGAATATATGGAACACTTAAAGATATCTAGATACAGATATAAAAGATCTATATTTTATAAATTCAGATCATGTTGTCACACAAAGGATATCCATGCAGAAGCAGCTGAAGAGAGAATTTTGATACTACTGAAGATCCTGTAGAAACTGAAATGGATGTTTCCGCGTGCACTTGAACCGTGGAACTTCTATCCTACAACAGAGCGACAAATGTGCTAAGATAGGACTGTGAAGTTCAAGCTTATTTAATTCTCGTGATAAGAAGATGTGGTCTAAGATCACCAGTATAAACTGCTCTGACTTCTTGTATAGGATGAAATAAGTAGTAAGAAAAGTCTATAGCATATCTCATTTTATGTATCAGTAAAATCTGGGTAATACCAACCATTCTGCTTCACATTAGCTCTGGGAGGAGGATGCTTGTAGAGCAATAGTGAACAGATTCTGACTCTTATTGTTCACACTGCTGCGGTCAGATGACTAAAGGGGATTATTTAAAACCTACACTGGGTTTATACAGAGCAGAATCAATTAGTATAATGTGTACTGTTCTGTCAAGTACTGGTTTTGAAACTATGACTTTGTTAACTGCTTCCTTTCCCCTTCCCCACTGCCATTGAAATGCCACTTAAAGTTCCAGTTAATGTTGCTAAGGAATAAATCATGTTCTAATGTGCTTTCTTATCTAAGCGATCTTCCTACCAGATCTAATCAAAAGCAAAGGAGAAATTTATAAAAGAAAGTTCCAGCACTGATTGTAAGCAAGGTGTAGTGCTGCAACAAAAACTGCCCTATGGAATATCGTGGCACAGGCCTCTTGCAGGCAGATGATGGGTACAATGAGGATTGCAGTTATGTAAATTGATCAAATACTATCCAGTATTACTCCAGTCCAAATATTTTTACTGTGTTACACACCTTGCTTTCACCTTTGTTGTTTGATCACAGAATATGAGCTCTGTCTATTTAAATGTGAGGTCAGGTCAGTGTGTGTGTTCTGTTTTTATTTTTTAAATGTGGTAAGCAGGTAAGAAAGCAAAGCTGTCTGACTAAAAGCTGCTTATATAAACTAATCATTAGAGATGCCACTTAAGCAAAAAATGAAACTAAACTAGAACAGGAGAACTGTTTTAAGCTATTTATGCATTCCTATGTAGGACTAGGACATTTGAGTATTAATCTTACTTTGGATGATGTGTTGTTATCATGCTGATAAGGTCTAGATCATTTCTTGTAAAGAAAGTGGGGATACTGATGTTTCATTTTGGATCTGGCTTTCTGTTTAAAACAATGGTTTTATTTTACTGTGGATTCCTCTTGACACTTTTGAAAGTGTAGCACTACCAGCATTTTATAAAGAAAAACTAGAAGATATATTTAGAATACTGAATTCTTCCACAGTTCTTGATTAAACTTATTTCAAAAATATGTCTGAACAACTTATCTTATGTGGTCACACTGCCCGATAAGCAGGAGTCTCCTATGTAGGAGGCTATGTTTATCTTCACATAGTCTTCCCAGGTTGAAAAATGCAGAGTATTATCTTGCTAAGGGAGATATGTCATGTCAGTGGTAGTGCCAGTGCTATAAACTAAAGATTTTACCCAGTCTTCAAAAACGCAGCTCATGGGATGCCTAGTAGTTTAGTTTGTGTAATGACTAAATGCTAATATGAGTCTGAATCACTAGGGGATCTGGAAGGAGAGAGAAGGGAATAGGAAAATAAATGTTGTACTGGGGGGAGCCTTGCAATCTGCACAGTAAGTTAGAGGATCAGAATTTGTGTGGGGTCAGAAACATTTGTGAGAATGGGCTTTTGTTTGCTAGATGAACTGTACATGCCTCCATTTGTTTTTAATGAAAGACTTGGAGAAAATTCTTGCTTTTAATGATATCTTTGGAATTTCAGCATGGGCTCATGAGGCTTGTTTGGCACGTTTGTAGCTGTATAAACAAACTCAAGGAGAAAAAAGTATGTGATACTGCCTTATCCATGCTTTGGAGCCAAGATCTAAGACCTTATATGACTTTAACGGATTTCTTCAGTAGCAATAGCGTTTCTGTATGAAACGCTGAACAGGGGAAAAGACCTGTGTATGTTTTGACGGGTTTACAGATAATAAGGTTAGATTCTGGAGTATGCCTAGTAAATTCAGATAATTGTCATCTTAGTGTCAATGGGAAGCAATGTTTTTGTTTGTGTTCTTAAATGATGTTTAATCTATATACAGAGATAGGCCATATGTTTTTGAGGCCAACACTGGAAACCAGCCACAAAAAGAAAGAATGAAGTGTTATCAGAAGCAAGTGTTTTTTGTTTGTGATCTTTTACTTTGCTCTGCCTTCCAAAGCAGAGCTTATTGGCAGGCAACTTTTAGACCTGCAATGTTGCAGTAGTTAAAAGCCATATGGAAGATGTGTTACACAGTTGGGGGTGAAAAAAGTAGCATCCTCCTTAAGGGACAGAAAAACCTTTCATGCACAAAAGCAGCTTGTAATCCCTATCATGTGGTACTGCACTAGTGCTACCTGAATTTAGGTGACCTAACAGTAATGGTGTGTATTTAAGAAATGAACAACAAAATGCAATGGTAGCAGATTTACACATGCTGGCTACCAAAATAAATGCACAGGATCCCTGCAGTATTTGTATACTTCGCTAGCACAATCCAAAGATGATACTATGTCTTTGCAGTTTTGCCTGGGTAACACTAGCATTTAGTACAGATAAATAGAGGTGTGATGATCTTCCTAAAAGTCTGATTTTTATTTTGTAGTGATTTTAATACTCTTGGCTTGCAAATGTTTGTAACAAGTGACCTGACAAAATTACAGAATGCTTGTTACTGTGTTTAGTATTTTTTACATCTGTGAATGTTAGGCAAGAAAATAAACACCAAACACATGTTTTATCATGAAAACAATCCGTTCTAAGAAATTCTTGGTGTCTCAATGAGTCCTAACCCCTGAATCACAATCAAAAACGATTGTAATGCATAGTTAAGCCATGAGACTTCCATTGCCCTAGATACTATAATTTTTATCTGATCCAAGGAAAATTTGGAAAAGCTCACAGGGTAAAACTCTAGTAAGACTTTCTAAATATACAGAAATTGCCTTGGAGCTTGGAGATTTTTTCAAAGAATTGGACATCAAGAATACTCACAAAATGTTTGTTAGATGCTCTTCCTGTTCCTGAACTTTCTCTGAGCACCTGCTGTCGACCTGCATCACAGACTGACCTTTGGAATACCTGCCCCTTTGGTCTAAGCTACATCTATATCCTCCTCTGCTTTTAAAAATATTAGATCTGTATTTTACATTGCTTTCAATGAGTTCTTTTCCCTGTGGGCCCAAGTGAAACTTCAGAGGTAGTCTTTCTAGCATTTGTGTTATGCAGATAAAATTTATGCAAAAAGATGATTCTTATGTACAGAACCATGGTTATGAATAGTTGCACACTGCCCTACACAGCAATTTTCTCATGCTCATTTTGTTAGAAAATATTCCTCTTATTCAAAAATATTTTTAAAATTTATAAAAATGGCTTTTAATGTGTATGTGTTTGTGTTGGTTTTATTTTTTTATTTTTATTTTATTTATTTATTTATTTATTTTAGCTCTGGACTAGAAAGGTCTAACTAGACTCAGAGACAAATTTCAGCTTCTAAGTGCAACTTAGAGAAACTTTTCTTGTTTCTTTAGCAGGAGAATATCTGTCTCTGGATTAGAATCTTTCATAAATATTTCTTATGGTCTTTGGTAGTGGAATTAACTTCTGATCAATTATTATGTTATGCTCATATGAAATTAATGAATGCACAGAATATGTGTTAATGAATAACACAGAATTGAAGGGTAGCAGTAATACAGATTGGTTATTATAGCTGTTACTTCACACTTTCTCAATCCCAGTAATCTTGAGTTATGCTGTGCCCAAAGATGCCTTTAGTATGGAGAGGCTCTCTTTTATGTCATTCTCTTGAAAACTTAATGCAATTTTCATTTGTTTTACATCTGCTTGCTTATTTCTATCTATCATTATTAAAAATGTTTCATTTCTTTATCTAGTAATCACAAATCAGTTATATAACACTTCAGGGAAGTGTGAAGTATTCTCATTAATATTCTTTAGAAGGAAAACAAAAGCAGGCAAACATTCTAATATCCTGTTTGTCAAGGCAATAGGTTGACAAATTTCTAAGTCAACTGGAGAAACTCTTGGCAAATTTAAGTATAAATTTAACATGCAAAAATGAATTAACTACACTTGTTTTCATACCATGCAGAATATGTACAGCACTGAATTTGCAAAATCTTGTGTGTATATATGTAAATTTATATATACACATCATATTCTTCCTCCCATAGTTGAATTTTCAAGGAGAGTGGATCCTCCATCTTAGACAATATGCAAAGCTAGATTTGTCAAGAGATGGGATGGCTCTTTAGAGACACCAAGAACTGCCTCTGAAGTGGTTTTGAGGTCACAGGATCCATCAGTCCTCTGATAGGAAACGACAAGTAGCTCAGTCAACCAGGAGGATCTGACTAAGAGAATAAACCAGGAGTAAACAGTTCAGGAGAAGAATGATCTGTGCCTTACTTGTACTAGCCATATTCCTTTTATTTCAATAACAACAAAAACAACTTGAAGAAATGAAGTAGCCTTCCTGTACTATACGCATGTAGGGAATCTAGCAAATACCAATTCTGCAGTCAGTGAGAAGGGAGCTCATTCAGAGTTTCTTGGGGTAAAATTAATGATTAAATAAAGCAAATAACTAAAAAGAAAACATGTCAGTACAAGTTCCTGCTTTCTGCATGAACATCTACTTTTCAAGGAACACAGTTGGAGAATTCTGAATTACCCAAAGAAAATAATTCTTTTTGATATTCAAAAAATTCTGGTGACACAGGGTGACACATTTATATATATGCTTGGTCTCTTTGTTTACTTTTTTCTCCCTCTTACACAGTGACTGTTTGATGTTTCATAGAATGCTGCAGTGAAGCAGTCTACTTGTCAATATTGAATACTCTGAAGAGCAAGGACCAAAAGTGTGAGAAACAAGGTTTAAAACACTAAAGATCAAAAGCTGTTTACCAACACTGCATGAGTGCTTTACTCAACCATTTTGAGAAAAGAGCCTTTCTACTTTTTTGTTATAAAACACTGCAAAACATCTCCATTTTATCAGGATGTGAAAAGGAATGACTTTGAAATAATAAAAATATCCATGAGAGAAATTCACATTTGAGTGTTGTACTTAAGGGAGGTAGCAGCAAGCTCAGAATACAGCTAAAGGTACTAGGCGAGAAAGAAGAGTAGAAGTTGCTAGCTTTCCCTATGTTGATAGGGATATTCTAAGACTCGCACATAGCTGGAAAGCTCACCACTGACTACATATGAGAAAGGAACCAAAAGATTTTACTCAGATTTGTGTTTTTTATATATTTAAGATAAAAAATTACAATTCTGAAGTTTAGCATCACTCTGTGAAGGCAGGGAATGTTTTCCGTTTGATGGAAGAATTTCAGGTCACATGAAGCCTATAAAAGGAGATATATATCTGCATTTTCCATGATTTTTCGCCAGCATTTCTTATGAGCAAGTCATCAATTCTGACTCGCAGCAAAGTACAACCATGTTTCCTCAGTGTGCATCTAGGCCTAGTGCTTTTCACTCCATCCCTTTCACAATGCGAAGCATCTTAATGAAATAACTATGGAATTTGATACTAGAGAGCTTAGAGGGGGAAAAGAAATATATGGTACTCAGATTTGATGGTGATCTATCTGCTGAAGCACACAAACATAGCTTAATCTGTGGGCCCACAAGCTCTGATAGTAATGAGTGATTTTTAGCACTCCAGATAAAGACAACATTTTATCCTTTGGCAAGCAAGTCTTAAGTACAAGTAGCAACATTAAAAAAGAGAACTAACATGGAAAACTGATGAGCCTGCCTTTGACTAAAGGCATACAGAGGCTATATACAGTGCCTGTTGTGGGAGGAATTGATTTATCAGTAAAATCAGAAAAATACAGATAAATCATTGCAAGCTTACCTTGGAATTCATTCTTTATTTGGTGTGTAGGGAACTTCTTAAATGGCTTTTTAAAGCAGCATGTTATTTTTTCCATTTGGGAGGTGGATAAAACTCTTTATGAAATGGAAATGAACACTTGTTATGGAGAATGAAACTTATGAAGGGTTTCCAAAAGCTGCTTTATAGAATGACACATGATCTATTGCTGGGATTGATGTGATGTCCAACTAAGACTCATTTAAAACAGCACTTCCTGCTTCAGCTCCTGACTGAAAATTTTGTTTTAAAAGCCAATGTTACTCTGTGCAAGGTAACTCTCTAGCGAGTCATTAGGAGGGTAATGGGAGGTTGTTTATAACTTACTGAGTTTTTTGCTGCATGTTCTGTTGGAAGTGGCTAAAAGTAAGCTGCTCTGGCTGATACCAGTAAGCACAAAAAAGGCAGATGAAAGCAATTATATAAAACTTTACATGAAACCAGCACTTGTGTAATTGCCGCATCCCTTAACATTTAGGATAGCGCTTGATTGTTTTGTTGACTCAGTATAATATCTTGTGCTTGTTGATTTAGTGTGTGTGTGTTGTTTTTAAAATAGCTTCTCTTGTTCATAAATTTTGCATTCTTTAAAAAAAAATCTCAAAACTTCTTCTGTCACAAAGATGATATAAGACACATGTAAAGCTGTTCAATAATGTGGCAATAAGTACTATAGAAAAGATTATGCAACCTAATTAAAATTAAAAAAACTAGAATGCAGAGAAATCTAAGCCCTTTAGAGGTGATGACCAGATGTTGTTTTGCAGTGGCACTAGCTGTGGAGCTCAGGTTTAGCTCCCTGCCTATGCCACATACAGCGAGCTGTTCGTCTTGCCCCTGAGCCTCATAAGCTTCAGGCTCCTCATGACAAAGGTAGTAGGTTGACTGGAATTATCCTTCTGGGGAAAAGACCTTAATATATGCTATTAAACACTGAATGTCTAAGTCTAGATCATATAATTATTTTCCAGTAGCAGCTCTGTGGATAGAAGAGACTGCCTTAGCCCTGGATGTTTGTTAGACAATCCTGCCAGACTAGTGTTCTATCAGCTCTGCTGGTATATCCATTCCTGGCATCTTTTCAGACAGAAGGACCATGTTAAAATCCAAATGTTCAAACTACCTCAGCTTATTTTAAGCAAAATAACTTAGGGATTTGAACCTAATGAAGGTTACTTCAGTTGCCCAAGCCTCAGACTCAGGCTAATACTTTGGGCCCTTCTCTAATGAGAAGGGATTTTTTTCGTCAGCCAATTCAACAAAAAGTATGTTTTTGCTCTACAATACTGTAATTTCTCTTGTTCCTTGAAACACATTCATGGAACCCTGCATTATTACAAATCAAACAAATGCTCTTGCTGCTTTTGCTAGCTAGTCTAAATAAGCTTTCCTTATTAAGGTGGTAGTTGTTGAGATGAGTACAGAATGCTTTGGTTCGGGCCTGTTTTGTTCATGCAGCCTGGGAAATAAAACTTGGGAGTTGGTTTCCTTGGTTGTAGTGCTGTGCCTGTACTCTGCTCTCTAGTTCTAGTCTATTTGATTGTCCTCTGTTTTTCTTGCTACTGACATTTAACCTGAAAGAACAGTAAATGTATAAGCATCTTCCAAAAGGAGGTGTGTAAGAGATGCCAGCTATTTATGATTATTCAAAAATAACTATATCTTTAATAAACTCTGCTACCTAAAGCTGACAGCAAAGTTAATGTTGTTGCTACTGGCTAAGCCATGAGAATTAAAGTAATAAATGAAAACAAAGTAGGATTAAAGATGTGATCCTAGTTACAGTAGGGTAAATGACTCTTGTCATTAATAGCACTTAAAAGTGATTGGTAGCCATCGGATTATTTCTCTTTTGGTGTTTTGTTAGAGAAGTAGGCATCTTGCTTCAAGCATCAAATTAGAAAATGTTACAGTAATAAACATACTTTCTCTCCTTTTTCTTTTTAAAAAAATATGATTTAACTGAATAACAGAATAAAATATGATTTAACTGAACAAAATATTATTTAACTGAATATATCACTAAGCATTCCACCTCATAGGTTTAACTGAAAGCTGTCAGTGATTCTTAGGTAGAAAAATGTCTAAATTTTCTAGTTTCACTTAGAGTTTTGTAATGGTTCACATATGTAAACAGTTACTAGAGAATGAATCTCTTCCTGTATGTAGATAACAATAACTAGATTAATGACTGTTTTAATGCAAGTAAACAAAGCATAATACAATAGTTCGTTAGTTATTTGTCATTAATATTAAAGATACCTACCAAACCATGATTTTTAAGCTTGACCTAACAGACCAGCTTCTCTCACCACAGTTTCCTATCAGTACAAGATATCCAATCCTGAGCAATTAAACAAAGCATTTTGTTGTAGTCTTTCTCTTTCCTCTCCTTATGCAAAACAGAAATTCACTGATGCCACAGGTATACATTTTTATCATGGGTTTTGAAATATGGAAAGGATAGCTCAGCCATTCATTACTTATACATTATCACATGCATATATATTTCTACCTGGAATGTCTGACATGTCAATCTAAACATTTATAATTTATTAGTAAATAAATGCATCTTTGGTATTATCCTGGGTAAATCATTTTTCCTTTTTGTGCATGAGCATTCTGCTATGATGGCTGCCTGTCGCACAGATTTCTCATCTCTGGAAAATTGTAGATACAGCCTCAGACTACTGAAGCACTTTAACTTTTCATCCAAGGCTACAAATGATTTTTTTTTTTAATAAGGCATGTTTTTCAGCTTAATGAATGAAATTGGCTTACAGAGCAAGAGCAGAGGGGTCATGGAACTGGTATGAAGGAGGCAGCAGGACTATGTCTGGGGACCTGGGAGATGAGTGGAAGGAAAGATATCACCCACCACTGACAAATCAGGTTTTATTGTGATTTTTAGAACTGTGTGGTGCACAGTATATTAAACAAGTCAGCACTCATTTCAGCAATTCCATCGACACTGTGCCTGAACTAATAGTAAAAGTAGTTGCTGCTTGGCTTTCTTATGACTAGGTAGGAAATCTGTGACAAAGCAGGAATTTAAAATTCTCTCTCTCTCTCTTTCTCTCCCTCTCGCCCCCCCCCCCAAAAAAAAAAAAAAGAGGGGGACCCTAATGAGTCACCTCTGATTACATACTGTTTTTCTGAGGTGTATTAAGGTGCACACTTAGGTGTACTAAGGTGTACTAAGGCACTACATTCTAGCTAGTTCCTGGCAAAATATATTTGTTCTTGCTTTGCTGTTGTATTTATCTAAAATAAAAACTCTGTATAGCAGCTTAAATCAATAAAAATACTGACTCAGGGCTCTACACCCAAAGTACATAACTTGCTCTGCAGTGGCAAGGGGTTATGATGTGTAATTAGTAACCAACCTTTCACATATCTCTACTTACTGTTGACATGAATCCAGACAGATTAAATACATAGTGTCATAGGTAAAATGCCTTTTACAGTAATATAGTAAATATCATCAAGTAAAATCCTATCCTGAGGGAAGTGGTCACATCAGAGAGTCTGTTCTTTAAAACAAGCTCCATTTTTTGGAAGGCTTCTGCCTCTACTTACTTTCAGTGGAAGTCTGTTCTAACACTTGAACAATCTTTAGGTTAGAGTCACCTTCTGTTTTACTAGCCCATCTTTTGTTGCTTGAAGTGTTTGTTCTTTTGCTCTTGGAGTGTACCCGACTGCAAGATGCACTCCAAGAGCATAGGATTAGGAAGATATGCTCAGTTTAGATATCAGTGACATGTGCTTTGCAGCATCTGTTACCAGATTAAAAGAACAAGTACTTCTCATGTGAAAGAAAGGTTTCCTATTCTCCCTGCAATATCAATAGTCCTCCTATGAATCTGTTTTAGGTTTTTTGAGCATATGTTTAAAGCTGTTGCAGGTTTTTTGAATGAGACCTATTTCTAATAAAATTAATAAAACTGCTGCTGCTTTGTAGCATTGCATTTACCTTTCTTACCTACAATGCACACAACAGTTTACCATCATCCTATAATCATCATTAAGTCATTTTGCTTGGGTATTTGCAACTGGCCAGCTCCCAGTTTATGGCTTATTTACTTTTCTTTACATTTTGTACTACTAAATTTCTTTACTCTTCCACTTGAGTACAAAGCACAACTTGCTTTTGTTATCACTGCAAGTAGTTTTCCAGGTAACTGTTTTTGCTGTCATCATTAAAAAATAAATATATATTTCGGTTTTATGTGCAGTTTCTTCTGGCGGCTCGTTTATATTCAGTGGATGGAATTATCTTGCCTCCCACTTGGAGTGGAAGTACATGTGATTTCTTGAGCTTTACTTCCAATAACTGCAATATAAAAAATAAGTTTTTTTTAAAGTAGAACCATCTCCATAGATATCTAAGATACTTATGTATGCTTATGTAGGTATCTGAAGAAACTTGCTGTGTCTGCAGTATACTGCTGCTTGGTTTGGGGGAACTTGATCCTTGTTCTAAGACATGGCTTTCATGCAGTCATTTTGCTTGCATTATGACTTTGTTCTCTTTGTGTTCCAGTTTAGTCTTTCATTTGTATTTTTGAGAGGTTTATAGAAGTTGCTTTACATATTTCCCAATAGCTGTATTTAAAAGTTGTGAAATGAAATTTTAAGCCACCCACTAAAGCAGAATTGCAAAAACTACTGCGGTACACTCTGTGATGATGTTCTGGTATGCTGCCTTGTGCTTTTAGAAGTCAAAGGATTGACTGGGCACTGGCAGTAAAGTGTAATTTAATCGACTGTATCTCCTTCTTAAGAGTTTTTGCTACCAGCATTATATATGCATATGATTTGATAACAGCTGTGGCATGACAGGAGCCTAGAAGTGCCTAGGGAATTTCCACGTTCAGAATAGTAATTTTCTGTTGAGGTTTCACCCTTATGTGAAAATTCAGTGAGTTATGTGTCTCTAGTCTGCCTTTTATAGTTATTAAAAAAGAAAAGAGCAAAAGATTGCTGCGTAGTTGCAATTGTTTCCCAGGCCTCAGAGAGGCTTGCTCAGGGCAGTACCCTCTCTGGTGTTTGGCTAAAGGGTCTGTGCCAGATGAGACCTCTCAAAGGAACAAGTTGTATTTTTCTATGCTGCAGGCATAGCATTGTTCATTTGCCATGGCATCACCCAATCCATCTCGTTGCTCAGTATTATCTAGTAAATTGTGATAAAGCACTAAGCATAAATCACAGTATGTGCAGAAAGAGCTGTAGTTCTTTCTACAGCTCATCATAAGAGTCTTGTTAGGAAAATAAAGTAAGATGAAAAGAACCAGTGAGTTTACTTAAGACTTCCAGATTTTGAATGGGGTGTTCATGGCCAATTACTGTACTTCCCAAAGAATGTACAACATGACTCATAGATGCAATTTGTATGGAACAGGGAGGCAAGAGGATGATTTGTCTTGAATTAATATTTGATACCTTTTATTTCAAAAGCACCTTTCAGAAGAAATATTCTGCTCCCACAGAGCAGAACTCTTTTACTGAACTCTGGTTCAGTAAAACTGAGGGAGCCAATACTAAGTCATTCTTCAGCTGATACCAAGGAGCTTACACTTAGTAGATGAAATACTTAACCACTCTACCTTTTAATGCTAAAATTGGTGTCCTGTTGCTTACATGTTTTATACAACTAATAACTAGATTATATGAAGGACAGTAAGAATCAAGCCTAGTATCTTATGCCTTTAATGCTACAAGAGGAGCCCTTAATATTGGGTTAATAATGTTTCTCAGATGTTTGAAATTGTATCAAATGAAGTACTGGGATCAGCTGGACACTTCAGGATTTTGGAAGGCTGTCTAGATTTTTTTCTTCCATGTGTTGTCTGAACTAACTGTAACAATTCTTGACATACTGAATAGTTTGGCAAGTCCAGGGAAGAATGTCCTTTAAAAATAAGTATTGATTCTGGTCATGTTTTCCTTAGCAACAGGAAGGAGGGAAGAGAGTGGGGGAAGGACCTGTAGAAGAATTGTAAACCCATCTGTAAGGATATTAGCTTTTGTGCTGTATTTAATACATTTTAGCTTACTATAGTTATTAAACTTCAATATATTTTATTATTTAAGGCTAGTGTAGTGAAAAATAACTTTAAAGAGAACTGTCTGTGGCATACTGCAAGCTTCCTCAATCCAGTCTCTGTGAAGGCTTCTCTGCTCAGCATGCCAAGACGTCTTTTCATAGATGTTGCTGAACAGCATCAAACTAGGGACTGTTATCAGGAATCCTGGAAAAGTATTATACTTTCTTCCTATGGCCTAATGGCTGGATTTCATTTGGAGGAAATACAGAGAGACTGCAACAGGATGAGGTAATATTTCTTTGTCTTAGAGCAATTCTATGCACGTGAGCCTATGACACTTTTAAAAGCTATGCTTGGCTTGAGTATTAATTTTCCCCCCTCCTCCCCAAGCAAAATTACCCTGGAGCACCTTAATGAAAGGGTGGTGAGATAGATGCTGGGCAGTATAGGCTGAAAGACTGGTTTATATTTTGATCATCAACATCCCCAAAGGAATGAAAGCCATGCCAAAATTCCTGATACATTTATTGCCAGGTTGCAGTAGGTCATGTGATGTAAATTAACTTGGTTCACTTGTAACTGATTCTCCTGGAGGTTTGTCAAAATACTCGCATGAAAATGGCCTAGCATATTGCTTTTTTGTTGTAAATTAGTATATTCTGTTCTTTTCTTTGAGATATGAAGATATCTATATTGTCTTTATCTTGTAATGACATGTTTCTTAGTCTCCTTAAGGAATAAAATTTCATTTATTTATATGAATCTCTCATCCTCGCTTGTCATAAGTTAAACCATTTTATTGCCATTACATTAAGTCTTTCATTGCAGCGATAAACTCGCTCTCTCCTTAGATATTTTTAAGGTAGTTCTTAGCCTGCTAGATGGAATGCTAAGTAGCCTCTGTAAGAGAACCAACTTCATTGAATTTTGTAACTATGGCCAGAAATTCATAGAGTTTACTTCAGAAAGTCTACATATTTTCAAGGAAAAAGTTGATATAATGATAGCTTGTACTATCCAGGGAATCCATACCATGCTCGATCAGGTAACTGGCCTTCATCAGATGTTATTTTAATGCTAACTATGCTAATTCAGGAAACACTAATAGATGCCTAACCTGTCCATCATTGGATCCTTGAAGCTATTCTTCAGGAATTGTTTTTTCTTTCTTATTAACTTAGGGATGAAAACTCAAAAGCTTAGCTGTTGAGCTAGATAAAATTCAAGGAGTATGTTCAGAATTTTTTTAATAATCCAACTCCTTTCAGAGTAGCAATTTGTTTTATTGGACTCTGACGCTGTAGTTTGGTGAATCTCTGTGGCCTCTGAGACCACTCTCTATGGTCTCTGTACCTCAATTAAAATGAATAATTTTACATGAGCCCCTGCTGGAAGTGTTTTAAACAGCTATTACAGGTATCTTCCTTTGCTTCAAAATGATGTTGCAATCATGTAGCTGAAATCCTTTGGCATTGCACCTAAAAAGTTCCTCCAACTTTTATTACAATGTTTTTCCTTCATCAACAAAGTCTTCTCTAGGCACCGATGATATGTGGAAAGTAGTTTAGCAAGACATGGACAACTAGAATACTGCATACTATATGGTAAATTAGTTTGTGCTGGCAAATTGCTTCTTATTTTCTGAAGGGAAAAAAAAAGTGTCAAGTTTTTTTTACTAAAATGTTTGTTTTCTTTCTTAAAAACACTATTATTACAACATATGCAAGTTCAACTGTGACAGGGACAATTCTTTATTGAGTGATGGGTACAGCTCTACTAACACTGACAGTCTTAGATTTTTGTGAAGCTGGGGAAGAAATTTTAAAAGCTCTTGTTCCTTGGGACAGATTCAAATGATTTGGTTTTCATGTCACCTCACACTACAAGTGCGAGAATGTTTTGCTTAAGTGAGCAAAACAGCAGACTAGCTTGTATTTGTGCAGAAAAGGGGATCTGTGTATGAGTATGGCTCATGTACTGCACATGAATCCACAGAGGCATGCTGTTATGAAAAGGAAATTTACAGACAGCTCTAATATTCAGAATACGTGGAGTAATTGCTTTGCCCTACTTGGCAATAGCAGGGTTTCAGCTAGAGTACTTTGTCCAGTTCTGTGTTTTGCTCTCCGAGATAAGATGAGGACTGGCTAAAAGGCACATAGAAGAGAAGAACAAGTCTGGAAGGTGTCAGCTGAGAAAAGAATATGCAAATTGTATTTATTTATTTATTGTTTTAAACAAAAGGCTAAGGAAATATGGCATGGTACATTTGGTACATTACCTATAGCAAAGAGGGCAGGAGGATTGTATCTTCCTTGTTTATTGTGGATAGATTGCAAAGTAATAGCTTTAAATTGCAACAAGCTGTTCTTATCTAAACAAACTTCTTAGTAGTCAGAATAATGGAGCCCTGGAATAAAGCCTTGGGGTGCCGTCAAGTTGAAATCATTCAAGTTCTTTAAATTTAGACAGGTTTAACAAGTGTCTGTCCAGACATATATAGCTGATTCAATCTTAAAGCAGGAGTCCCTATTACCCCTGTGATTTTATTTTTACTTGCAATGCAAATTTTTGACATGGTGAACGAATATATAAATTTGCTACTTATCATTTGAATGGTATTTTTCAGTTATACATTTAGAGATTTAGATACTGTAAGTTGAATTTTTAGAGGTTCATTCTGTTTATTTCAAAGAATTATATTATTCAGAAACAAAGAAAACAATTATGTCTGTTTCTAGTGAAACAGTTTACTTGAGGAATAAAAAAAAATCCAACCAGTAGGATTTTTTTCCAAATGTTGATTTGCATAGCAATAAGGAAAACATTAACTTGAATGGATCTATTTCATATCAAACATTATATCTCTGAACATTCCTTAGTAAGAAAGGTTAATGAGCCTGCTAGTGCTTGTGTATGTGGGTGTGTGCATGTGTGTTAAGAGCAGAATACATTTTGTAAAGTGTAAAAATGTATTTTAAGGAAATAGAGGTTTTGGGAGAGGGAAAGGAAAGGAATTATTTGCAGTTATCTATAGGTGACTTGGAGGAGGAGGAATGTCCGGCTCTCTATTCACTATTCTTCTTGAGACACAGGTATTTTAGCTGCAGGGGTAATGAATCATTACCAGTTTTGTGCAGGAGTAATCATCTGTTTGCTAATATCATGTAAATATTCAAATTCTTAATGTACAACAGAACAATACCATGATTATTCACCTACAACAGTATCATAGTATTGGTGCATGTGCAGTACTAGCCCATGTCTGTCTTGATGTATCCCAGTCTGGCTCATTGCAACTCTGGTATTTATTGTTCCTCTCTCTCTATCCCTGCTTCTTCCTGCTGGTCCTTTTTTCAGGAGGTTGGGTACTGTTTCTGTGCATGGTCAGTCTGCCCCTGCCGTTGTTAAAAGAACCCTTCATAGAAAAGGAGCACTGTGGAATAGAAGAAATAAGGTATGTCCTTCACTGAAGGCTATGTTGAAAGCCCTCCAAGACACAAGTGCTAGCTTCACTGAGGAGTGTGAAGAAAGGTGGACTGCTCTGAGAAAGATTCGTACTGTCAGCCTCCCCAAATAGCTCTGTCTTTTGTGCCTTGAAATAAAGTTGCTTTTGGCATTGTGATATTTCTACGATACGTGATATGAGTCCTGTAGAAGATTCAGTACTTCACCCATTACTAGTCCATTACCATGCAACCAAAATACATAAGGTATGAAGCTGTGGAAGGAGAAGAAAAACACCTTGACTTGAAGCCCTGTAATGTTAGTAACCACTTATGGATATATCCCTAAGTCTGGCAGATAGCAATAGAATTATTTTTGAAATCAGAAAAGGACTTAAGTTATTCTCTCTTACTATTCTACAATTCCAGTTATATCATGGGAGTTATCTCAAACAGGAAAGAGAATTTAGTACATCTCTTGTAGCTAACTATAGATATGTGTATGTATATAGTATGTAAAACACTAAGTATTCACAGAACTAGTGTTCTCAGTTTCGTGTGAAGAGACTGTTCATAGCTTTCTTATCACTCTGTAAATCACAGTAATCTTTACAACTTTGGTCTCCATAAGTCAGATACCACTTTCATTACAGAGTTTCAGAATAAAGCAAAAGTTCTTGTTGAATAAGTGCTTCTGTTTGATTCTGCTATCTTCAAAAGCATGTAGGTGCAGCCATAGACCCTGGCTAGCTGGGTTGGGTTTCAAATTAACCACCCAAGGCTAATTATCTTCTATGGCTTTACTTGTATGAACAAAAGGATAAGCAATACATCCGCATAATGTTATTCTATCTGTTCTTCCTTCTGAATTAACAAGAGAAGCATAGCATGCCTTATTTCTGCCTTATTTCCACAGTGTATCTATAGGCTGGTAAATCTGCTAAATTCCTCAGTCTAAATAGATGATCTTAGGAACATCACTTTAATGCAACCAATGGTTCCAGATCTCATATATATCAACTGGAAACAGCATATAGAAAAACTGGTCAGAAATAAGGTTTCAAAGATTTTGCACCTTTTTCCAGAAATATGCAAGACCAAAACTACTTTATCACTTCTATAAGTTTATTTCTGCTTGTTGTCACAAACTCCGGGGAGATATTTTTGAGTTAATTTGTTCTCAACAGTGATGCAGTTTGCTGTGTTTCTTGATAGTCTGTCTGGAGGAGGGAGTCATATTCTGAAGGTGTCCTCTTTCTTCTCTAAGGGCTTTAATAAAGAGTACTTTTAACAGAGATTAATTTCTAGAATTCTTTTCTTTCTGACCTCCCTAGAAAGGTATGAGCTGCTGTTTGGTGCTTCACTTAAAATGGTGGTGGAGAAAACTTCATTCTAGACCAGAAAGCAGGAAGGGAACAAAAGTCGTAAACTGTTTGAAATAGCTATATAACCATTTTGAGCTGGAGAAAGAGAGATGATTTTTTTTTTCCAGACCACTTGAGCACTCAAGACATTCAAGGCTAGAATATTTAAGTTCTGTTTCCCTTGTTCCAACTTGTGTGTTAACTATTTTCTGTCCAGAAATGGCACAAACAAAAGGACAGTCCTGTTCCATGGTTTTTCATCCTTAGAATCTTGGAAAAGCTTGGGAGATAAAGGAGGGTAGGTGGATGTACAATGGAAGGAATATTTTTCTAATGTGTTTTACCTAATGTTGCGTAATTATAATCTTGCCATCTCTCTCTACGAGCCATCTCTTGCTATCACATACAGCATAATTTAAACTATCAAAATTACATTTGTTTGAGTAATGAATCTCAAGAAGCTTTTCCCAACCACTGCTGAGTGCATTAGAAATATTCCTACTTCAGGCAGAGCAAGATTGGATGGCAGCAGAATTAACAGTGGTAAAATGGTAAATATATTTCTAGAGATATTCAAGTTCAGTTCAGCTTAGGTATGCTGCTGCTATGAAAGGAATTTATTTTAATATCTAATTCACAGCATACAGCAATTAAACCCTGGAAAGGACTCATAGTCTAGTTAACTCTTTGAGTTCAGAATGTTTGCTTAAAACCTAAAACAAACTGAGATTTTATAAAATGTCAAAGGTAGTGATTCAAATATCTTTGGAAAAGTAATAATTAAAGTTCTAGCTACAATAAGATATATCACAGCCTTTTATTAGAGCTAGGTCAGCCTGATCCAAGTGCCTTGGACAGTTTTCTATTGACTTCAGATGCCCATATAGAACAAGATTATTGGGAACCACCCAGGCAGGCTTGACAGCAAATTCTTGCTCAAACCAGAATCACAGAAACTCCAGTCACTAAAACTGTATCAAGGATATTAACTTCTGAATGTTGCAACATCAGAACAAACTGTCATTCACTGATCTGAAACTATTGTCTAGATGATTTGGAAAACTGAGGGCATCTTTTCTTCCTGAGAGGCTTATATAGGTGAGTGATCTGTAGTATGTAACATGCATAAAATTTTAATATCTGATTTTAACTGTAATTTTCCTACTGAAAGATGAGATTAGGATGGTTTACTCCCCCAAAGACTTCTCTGAATCCTCAGATAGATTTAGCATATGCAGTAAAACTCTCAGGTTTAGAAAGCAATAATATTCAGAGTAAGAATAAGCCAAATGAGGCCTATTGTGTTGTCCCAGACTTTCTTATCAAAAAACTGACAGACCTCAAATAATAGCAGATCATCCTTTTCTCCTCTGGTGAGTTAAGCGTTAGTTCAGTCATTTTTAATGCTTTTGATAGTAGGGGCTAGCATCTTCCTGAAGAAGTACTTATTTAAAAATCTTTGAGATCATATTTGTTTGAAGAGTAAATGGAAAACTATGGACACAATTATTTTATGTTTTACATGTCCTACTGCAAGAGTGTTATGTGGGTGGAAAAGTCTGTTGGAAACTTATGCCTTTGTGGTGCAGTACACTGGCACCTGGAGTATCAAATGAATGCCGTTTGGGGAAAAAAAAAAAATTACAGCACTTCAGTAAGAAGTGTTCCAAAGTTTGTCTTCATTCTTGTGACAAGCTCCATTTACCCTAGATCCTCTGGGTGTCCACATCCACAGCACCAATGCAGGTAATAAGTCGCAGATAAAACTTTGGGAAATTCCCCAGTATCATTTTTCCAGTGGCTAAATAAGTTTTCTCACTGCCTTTTATGAAAGATAGAAAACGCTGTGACAAGACAGTCTAACAAAAATCAGTGGCAATATAATCTTTTATCCTGTCCTGTTTAATGTGAACATTTAAAAATAGCTTGTGAATTTGTACACTCAGTTTGTTTTTGTGGACAAAAATACCTCTGTGTGGACTTGCAAAGATGTGATGCATAAGTAAATTGCTACTGAAGCATATAAAATCTTATAGGGACAAACAGCAATTTGCACTTGCATGCTTACTAGCAAATGACATTGTGAAATGCTTAAATTGTTTTATACATGCAACAAACATATGCAGTTTCATACTGGAAAAATATTTTTTATTTTGAATGCTGCAGCACATATCAGAAGACTTACATGGAACATGTTGCTATGCTTGCTACAAGAAAAACATCTGTTTAAATTTTAAAATGGTTAAATAGCCTTGTAAAAATTCATAGATCAGTAAACATTCTGTGCCTTGGAATTACTCTGTAGCTATCTTTTAAACATTACCAATCGTGGTATAGTTGCATGACAGCAAGCAGAAGTCCATTAGAGGTGATGAGTGGGCAGGAACAGACAGTGTTTAAGAATTTCTGTGTTTATAGAGACTTCTGCATAGCCTCCTGACATCGAAAAAGAGCCACGCTCCTCAGTAGAAACAAGGGGAGGAATAAATACATTTTGAAGTCAGATATACTTTTAGATCGAAGCTTTATCCTGGAAACTGTGGCATGAAGAAGGTGCTTATTACTGGAAGACTTTCAGGCACATTGGAAATGCTTGTATTAAAAACAGAGTTTGAGTTTTTTCCCAGGATTAGGTGCTGCAGGAAGGAGAGGAATGAGGAAGAGATTTAAATGCCTAAATTTCTGTGTAACTCTTATCCCAAGTGATTACTCGGGGTCTGAGAGCAATGTAAGAAATTAGATTTGCATCTTAACCAAGGGCAGTGCTTTCTCTTCTGGGGATAGCCAGAGTGAGAGCACAAGCATGAATGTTATAGATGAAAGTAATGTATTGGGAATTTGTCTGAAAGACAATTTAACTGTACTACAAGCTATGAAACTCTGAAATGTTGATGCTTATCTTCCAAAATCTAATACACAGTTCAATTTCAGAGATGGTGCAGGAGTGTACGGTGTCGAATCAAAGAAGCAGTCCCAAGACGTCCATGAGAAACAAGAGCATTAATAAAGGATATCGATAAGCATGAGGCGGTAGAGAAGGGGCTGTTAAGAGGGAAGATCTGATGCCATTGGGACCTTGTCTGAATGTTGAATTTTCTTTGCCACAGTAGCACTGGTGAAACTGGAAGGTGAAGTCTTCACCTTGTTAGGTGAAGTCTTTCAAGAAGGTCCCATACTGCCAGATGGTCAGATTTGCTGTGAGATGCAATCTTAGTGGAAGGAAAGATAGAAATGTTACCTTTTTTCAGTTTCCTCATCCAGCATTTGCTTTGCTACTGTCTTGAAACTCTTCGCAAAGTAACTTTTTGGCTTTAAGTAAGTCTGGGATTAGTAAAAAAAGGGCTACAAAACCTTCAAAAATGTTAATGCAATAGTCGATAGGTAACTTTTTAGTTATGACCCATTTTGTCCACGTAATTCTGAAATGGAATACTTCTATGATATTACTTTCTCAAAAACATGTGATAATACAAAATTTATATACATCTGACCACATTTGTGTACAAGTGAAAGGTTTCCTCTTGAACTCAGATGCACTTCATGTTTTGTTGCTGAGTTTTTATTGGCAATGCAATTAAATATGAAGTTGGCTACTATATCATAAGAACTCAGTTGAGTAACCATTTGGGACAGTAAGCCTGGGAAAAGAATATAGCAAATACAACATTCGCTACTTTATTTAAGTTGTAAAAACTGTTATGAAGCTTGAATATGGAATTCTTTATCATTTGGCAAGTAATTTATTAAAAAATCTTACATTCAAAGTTAGTCTTCATTCATCATCTTAGTTACCCTTTTCTTGATTTAGAGTCCAGTTATCTGTTGTGCTTTTATGAGCAATTAGGGCTAAACAATAAATGGACATTAACGATAGACTGCATCTTCATAGGTTCGTGTCAAAGTTTAGGGTAGTCTTACAGCTGTTTCCATATTGTTTCACTGGATACATTGAAAGGTAAAGTCTGAGAGGAGAGGTAGAGGGCAGTGACACCGCCAGCTATCGTGAGGTAAATTGAGGTAGATTTACATAATTTGCCAATATTGTAATATATGTGATTACCTTATCTTAGATATGATGTGAAATAATATATATTTCAGTGAAAACCATATGTTTTTTCTTTGCATTTATTATAGTTTTACTACATACACCTTAATATAAAAATGGAGTTCACCCTAGTGACTTTAGGAGCAGAGTCTCCTTTTCTGTTTAAGAAATTCATAGCTGTAGAATTAAACATTTGTCAATCAGCTGATCCTTTAAAAAAAGTAAATGATTGAGTTCTGTTTTAAAATGCCATTTTTATCTAATGTCCAGATACACAAATTTTGATATTTTCACAAGCGTATTTAGTCATAATTCCCTTGATTATGATCTCAATTTAAGAACTCGGCTAATTTTATTTCTAAGACAATTGTGTCACTTTGAAGTGTTTGCATCACTTTCAAAAATGGAACGCTATTAAAAGTACTTATCCTTTATATATTTGTCTTCTATACTGAATGTCAGTACTTGGAGTTTGTGCATAAAAAATGCCTTTTGCTGAAGTTCATCTCCTTAAATAAAATGCAAACATCTGCAAAATTCTACAATTCATATGAGAGGGAGCCATCTTGTGGTTCAATTTACAGTTTCATGAGAAACAAAGATATTAGTGTAATAAAGCAAAGAACTGTGTGTGGGAGGAAGGTGATAAAATTCCTGTTTCAAATATAAATAATGTTAAGTGTGTTGTGGAAGAATTTCCAATATTCTCCTTCTTTAAATAACTGCGACCTAATTCTAATACCATATGGACTTACTCTGTAGTAATATGCCTTCACAGAGTTTACATGCAAGGGCAAGCATGTTAATGTATCATGTGCTTTTAAAAACAGTCATCTGAATATCTATACCTACTAATCATGCTTGTTTTCAAAACAAGTCAGGTGTGTTATTTGACTTGAGAGAAATTAAAACATTCTATGTAAACACTGACATAAAGTTTAGTATGAAATATAGATGTTTGTTAAAGGTCTGAAAGTATTTTATTTTGAAAATTTTTTTAAACTTTGATTTACTTGAAGGTTGACTTTTTTTTTTCTCTCTGCTTCTATTTTTGCCACTTTGATAGAGTGTTTCCCAGGATTTTAAATTTACAGTCTAGTGCTTCATTCATGGAAAGTGATAGCTAGTGAACATAATTCTCTTGTATAGAGTAGGATATGAGAAATGAAATCCATTGTGTGGATGAAATGGAATTAAATATTTTATTTGTAATATGATTAGGTAATGTGATTAGGCAAACTATATCCTTTCTTTCACAGAATGGTTTAGTTTGAAAGGGATTTTTGGAGAATCATATTCATGTCCAACTCATATTCATGTTTTTACCTTAGAAACATAAATTTACTTTTGATATCTATGTTTTTCCAGCATATTGTGTTGAAAGAGTGGCAGAGCCCAGTCACGTCCTGATCTGTTTAAGATGTGTTGTTGCTTCCTTTTGTGTTTCTGGGATTGCCCTGCCTGGCAATTTCTGCCTTATTGAGTTGCTTGTTGCCTATCTCAAATAGGCACCTTTGCAGTTTTCATGTTCCAGGAACTGTGTACCTCAGCATGAAAACATTGCTACTGTAGTAGTTTTATGCTTTTGTTGCTTATGAATTTATATGACCAAGGCCAAAGGTACCAGGTTTTATTTCTTCTTGAGGAGAAATGATGGTAAACACCTGACAAAGCAACCGCTGTCCTAAGTATCAGGGGATTGAGTATGCAGTTGCAGGACTTGGTCAGGGCTCTGTAAGGGTATGCCTGTGTGCTGTTTGCATTTGGCTGTTTGCCTAAATTACTGCCATTTCATAGGCTCCATCCAATATCTTAAAATGATTTATTTGTAGCTGACGGTGGAAGCATTACTTGTGAGAAAGTGCCACAGTTCTTGTTTTTGCATCCTGTGCACTTGAAAAGCAAGGGGAAAGGGGGGACCTGATACCTGTTTCTGTCACAGGCCGGGGAGTTGCAAAGCATTTGCCCTGAGGCTCTGAGCCTGCTGAGAAGCCTAAGTGATTGTGTGCGGTTGTGTGTGTGTGTGTTTTTCTTCCCTTTTTTTATAATGCATCTGGCAGAAATGTTTTGGAGTGCCTGTACTCATTTACATGGGCACTTATCTGAATAAGGAGTCAGTCTCTTGCTTATAAACATCCTCTGTAGAGGCCTCTTTCTGTCCACTAACAGTAAAAGATGCCCTGGGAAATCAAACTTCTAATTGAGAGCCTATCCTTCTCCAGCAATCTCCCCTAAAACACCTCTTTGTATATTTTAATTCAGAGTATTTTGAAGCTGATTTTGATTAATAATTTAAAGGTCTCAGTTCCTTCTCTTTCAATTTTTCAATCCTGAAATATTTAAATGCCAATATATCTTCACTATTCATGAGGGTTTCATTCATTCTTCCCATGGGGTTGATAGTCCCTCTTGTGACTTTAAATGCACAGCATAAAATGTCATAAAAATAATGGTGTAGTTTCTGAAAAAAGTTAACTTTATTTTTTGAATAAAATATCTAGTTACATGACTGACACCATAGACTGCACATTTTAACACTTCTGTCTGCAGAGAATGTCAGTTTAAGTGCGATATTATACTGTAATACAAGAAAAAAATAATCAAATACATGCATAACACATTTGTAGAATTTTACTAAAAAGTACTCTGAGATGAAATTGCCATTGTATGTTGTCTAGAAGGAATTTGCAGGAGAGTATGTTTAAAAATCACAGACAAGTCACTATCATATGATTTGTTCTTGCTGCAGCCTTTAAACTGGGCTCACTAACACACAAGCTACTGTACATTATGTTAAAATTTTTTCAAAAGCTTATGGCACAATTTCTTTTTATACAGTTCACCATTACACATTCATGGAACATCAGTAGTTACTTTAGTCCATTTCACCCATTAATATCACTCTGTAATACAGTAAAATACAAACAGAAGAAATGTTTCTTGCATATTTCACAAAGATGAAAGTGAAGAAGTGCAGTAATGTTTAAGAATGTCAAGAATACAGGATGAGCCAACATTTTTTCTGGCGTTTAACCCACTGCCTCTAGCAATCTAACCTGCTTCCACAAGCCCTCTGAACTGATAATATTTCTGTAACTACTGTAGGTGATGTGTGTTGCCTCAAGGCACCTTTTTACATAACCACTGCAAAAGTGAATGCCCATTTTATTGTTAACAAGTAGTTCATTCTTTAGTTTTTCTTAGTGGGCTCAAAAAGAAAAGAAAGCGAAGGTGATCTCCTGCTGTTATCCTTGGAATAACTTTATGATTGTATAGTAAGGTGTGGATCAAATTAGTTGGCTACCTTACAGGCATCCTGTAGTTAATTACTGGCTTGCTTGGCAGTTTCACAATTTAAGGCCAAATACTGCTCTGTTGGATTGGTTTAATTTCCCTAATAGCTCAAGTGACCAGAAGTGTGCAGAAGTTGCACCTAAGTATTAGTATTATCACCTTTTACAACCACCCATCTCGGTTTGGGTTGGGTACTGTAAAAATAAATGCATTTCCATCTAATATAAACATTATTGCTTAGAAAAGAATATATTTCAATTTTTTTAAAGGTTAAGGAAGACTTCTTGATCTTTCCCTATTCTTACAAATATAAATTCTGTAAACACTTTATCTTCACTCTTTTTATCTACATTACCAATCTAGAGTTCTGTAATTGGTTATAGTGCAAAGTAGAATCATTTCCTTACTCCTGAAATTTAAAGTGCACATCTGAATCGCCTAAGCATAAGTCTCTTTAGTGATTAAACAAATCCTATCACACAGTTCAAAGAGGATTACTTATAAATAAACCTATAAAAAAGATTTAGTAAAGATAATTCAAAGAATATATTCAAAGAAATATGTTATTGTACTAAAAATGTGAAATTCAACATTGCTTCTGTATTCCAGTAGCCTGCTTAAATAGTAATGTGTCTTCAGTCAAAACTCTTTGAAAACAGAAAGGAGTGACAGCAAAGAGATACTTTTAAATTTATTTCAATACAAAGTTAATTCTAGATAGCAAAACACTTCTTCATTTCCTCCCTATCTCAGTCAAGAGTATCATAGGGAAAGAAGACCAACTCTCTGACTTGGCAAGGTATCTTAGTATTTGGAGATGGTTTTAAAAACAAAATGCATGTTATTATGTGGATGTTAAGTAGGGGTTTGGTACTGTGGTTTCTAGAGGATGTCTGTGATAGCTGAGTAAGTATAACTGGTGTACCTATGAAGCACCTTCCACATCCTCTCTCTGCACCTGAAAATTGCTGGCCTTGCATGGAGTGATATGGTTTGGAGCACATACCTGTCTTTAGTGGAGGAAGAGTTGTGTGCAAGGCTCCAGGCACTGCTCTGCGCTTCCTTTCTCTGGCCCCAGTTCTTCTATCTCACCCCATGTCCCACCCCCCTTTCCATGTAGAAAGCTGGGGGTGTGGAAAGGAAGTCACTGCTGCACCTTCCCTGCCAGAGGCTGCTGTCCCAGGGGAGCACACGCTTCGCAGCGGCTCTCTTGGGTAAAGCAGTGACTGTCCCCATGCATGCTGATCCTGCCTGAGCCGGCCTGCCTGTGCCGAGGGCACTGGAGTGGCCCGGGTGGTAAGAAAGCCTCATGCTTCTGGCTTTCTCCTTGGTGGTAAATGTGCCAGAAATCCAGCAGAGTTTGATACTGCTGAGGTAATCCATAGGATCCCAAAGCCCTTGCCTCTGCTCTTGCATGGCTCTTCAAACATCAGTGTTTTTATTCTTTGAGGCTGAAGGGCAGCTCTGAGGCATCCATGAAAACAAGACCTCGCTAGCACAGAGCTTGCCCCTACGGTGAATAGTTACTGAGGTCCAGGCTGGGATGGCTGTTGCCTTTCACACAGGGGTTGTGCACACAAGAGGTTTCCCAGTGTGGCTTTGAGGACCTGTGCTGGAGCAGCAAAGACCAGGACAGCCGAGGTCACTGGCTGCCCTGCAGCCTAGTGCTCGGCATCCCTTCTCCGATCACACTGTTTCTGCCTGTGCAGCTCTGTAGCGGAGGTGCTGCAGTGTGATAGCTGCTGCAGAGTACCCCTGTTTGTAGCTTCCCGCTCCCATTCCCTGCTGCTTCATTCCACAGCTATAGAAGAATCTGCTCCTATACGAATCTTCCTAGCTGCTGACAGTAGCTGTTGATCCTGGCTTTGTGCAGAGGGCAGAAAGGCCTTTGGGCGTTTTGCGGCCTTTCCCGTAACTGGTTAGTGGACAGCTGGTATTGGTGCCCGGAGGTCTGTTGTAATCTTAACTGACGTCTGTCTTTGCCATGTGACTTTGTACAAAGTTGCTTGGAACTGTAAATGCTTCTGTTAAACTTACAAATATTATGGTTACAGTAAAAGATAAAGAAACAGTAGGTCAAGAGAGTTCTTTCATTCCATGGCATTAGAATAATAATAATAAAAAATAACTGTAGGACAGCATAGTGACATGCCAAATGCTCCAGACATTTGAAAGGATCATCATGGAACCATTTTTTTCCCCCTCTCACTGGAAACATTTTTATTTTCAATAGAATTACTTAATACATACAAAAAAAGCTCCAACTCTAGAGTTTTCATAATCTTTTAAACATATTTAATTCTATTAATCAAAATGGTGTTAGAGGACGGAATATTATATTTTCAGTGTAGAAGTAGGATGCATGTACCCTCCCTGTGTGATGGTCTATAGATAATCCATTAGGGATATTAGAATTTTATGTGTATGTGTGCATATGGCATAGTGTAGCTTTTACTCTAGATTGCCATACTATATTCTCCCTCATGGAGATATATTTATACAAGTTTTATGAGGAATATCGTCCTTGTTCAACAGCTCTACATTCCTCCCGACTCCCTATTACATTTGCTAGCACTGTAATCCAGTCTCTCTCATCACTTTCAGCACTTCCATCTCACTTCATCTGAGTACGTAGATCTACTCTCACTTAAGTAGTAAAGAATGAAATTAAGGGTAATTGTTTAGCTTCTTTTACTTGGATTTGTTAATATTTTCCAAGCAAGGTAATATGTGACTACTGAATGTTTGTAAAGAGACAGTGTGAACCAGGCAGTCAAGTGAAGTGTTGTAGAATAATTCAGAATTATTCTGTCTGGCCAGAATTTTTTTATGTGCTGATCCGTTTACCGAAGAATTCCTTGCTGAGGGAAACCAGCTATTTTAAATAGCTAAGGGAGAGAAGATAAGCTTGAAAGTTAGAGTCACAGAGTCATAGAATGCTTAAGGTTGGAAGGGACCTGTAGAGATCATCTAGTCCAACCCCACTGCTCCCACAGAGATACCTAGAGCACATGGAACAGGGTGGCATCCAGGCAGGTTTGGAAGATCTCCAGAGAAGGAGGCTCCACAACCTTTCTCGGCAGCCTGTTCCAGGGCTCTGTAAAGAAGAGTAAAGAAGTTCTTCCTTGCATGGAGGTGGAACTCCTGTGTTTCAACTTGACCTGTTACCGCTCATCCTGTTGCCAGCCACCACAAAGAAGAGCCTGGCCCCATCCTCCCTACAATCACCCCTCAGGTACTTGAACGTGTTGATCAAATCTCCTCTCAGCTTTCTCTTCACATAATGTTTTATGATTGCCTCTTGATTATGGCCCAGTCCTTCAAATACTCTTTTAAACACTTTTAACTTACTGTTAAATCACTGAAACTAACAGCCCTTTTTATAAAAATATAGTTCATGACAAGTCTGAAGGAGATAATGCCCAACCTTTTAGCTGGGTTATGTTTAAGTTGTAGTACCTGCTTGCACAAGTAAGCACACGCATCCTTTAGTAATAAGTGGGTTTTTTTTTGAAATTTATATAAAAAGAATCAATTAACCTATACTATACAAGCAAAAGATTGCTTAAAATGAACTCTACCTAATGAATGCAACAGAACTGTAAAATAATACTGATTGAAAATAAGGAAGGATTATACAGCTTCTTTCTGAGACAGCTGAACAAAATTAGAGAACTGCTATATTTAAATCTCTCTAACTAATCCTTGGAGGAAAAGAACAATCCCAACTAAACCCAAGGTTGCTATGTTAAAATCCTCAGTGTGGGGTAGTGTTGCTTCTGTTGCTTCATATGCAACATGCATTTGGTAGTGCACCAGATGTTTGCCTCCAGCTGCATTTTACTTTTGTATACACACTCTGAGCAATAACAAATCAAAAATTTAAAACATGGTCAAAATAAAAACATTTTGCAATGGGAAGCAGCCTGAGCTACTGGACTCAAAAGTATCAAGTATTTTTAAATGCCAGATTTCCATATTTTGGTATGTTTCAGTTTTTCAATAGAGAAGAGTAGCAGGAATGTTTACAGACTATGCAATAATTATGATCTACAGTGTTATAATACAAAATTGCCACTTAGGCCATTTTAAACGAAGGAAAATGTCTTAACAGTTTTAATAGTCATTTCTCTATTTATTACTGTGAAGTGTAATTAAAATAGATCACTTGGATTATTTTTTCATGTTTTAGCAGTATCTAATTCGTGTCAATAAACTTTGAAGAAGAGAACTCCATAAACTCGTATGTCAAACTTTGACTTATGTAACATATAGGAGATGTATATAAGCACGACTGTACTTTCCCTCCTAATATTTCAGCAGAGATGCTGCCTGTTTTTAACTTTGTTACAGGGGTTCTTTTGCACTGAGGTAAAAATGGAGCACTGCAAAATTTTAATGCAGTTTGTCCATTTCTAAAGCTGTATTAATTCTTATCAATTGAAGAAAAAAAAACTTCTAAAAATTCTTAAAAGCTTTAGGTTTCAATTTAGCAAAGTGTAACTCAAGGTAATTAAAAAGAAAAAAAATCATTTACAGGAAGCAGTATATTTTCCAAGTGCTATTCAGACAATTTGGCAGCAGTACCTTGTGCTGTCTCTGAGTTTATATCAACACACATTTTCCAGTGGAACCATAATATGGAGTACTTTGTATAATATAACTTTAAATGCACCATGTGTGCTCATTGCAAAACCACATACGTTATTCTTAAGACAAGAAAAAGTCCTTAAATTTTAAAACGCAAATCAGAAATTTGTCATTATTTTGTACAACTGAAATAAGTGTTACAAATGCTAACTATTTTCTAATACTATAGGACTTACATATGGTGTTCTGGACCCGTTTTATAATTAAAAATACACTAGAATTAAAAAAAATTTAAGGACCATTAAGTACCATACAATTATACCACTATGTAACATTATGTATAAACACTTGGCAGTAAAGCTTCAGTAAACAATGATTTACTGTGGAAAAAAGTTGCTGCTGATGAGTTTGATGTAGAAACTTCAATATCTTCTCTGGGTGTCATTCTTCCATTCCACTGTGACTTGGGAAAGCAAGTCATGCGGGATCCTTATTTTCTCCCCTTAATGCCTGTAGTTCTCCTAGTGACTCCTGGGCATATTTCTAACAGAAAACCTCCCATTGAACCTGCCAGCCAGATCTATATGTGCTAAAAGCCTTTATTTTGTTATTGGTGAATGTCCTCATGCCTAATGATTTTGTAAATTACCCAATAAAAAATGTTGAAAATCAGAAAGGCTAAAGGGAAGCAAGCTCTGGAAATTGTGTCTATTTTCTTGGCCCGGTCAATAAATACCTTCCGCATTTCATCGGGGGTTTTTGGTGCAGCTTGAACAGGGTTGTTTGGCCCCATTTGTGTCACTCCATCTTTTGCTTGAAGACATGGCCCTACGCCGTATGCTGTAAAACTAAATCGACTTTCTCTTACATCATCATCCTGTGGCAAAAAGAAAAAAAAAAGGCAAGATTTTTATATTTATAGAAATCTTATCAGCTGCTATGTACCAAGTGCTACATGTCACTGACTTCTTGAATCTGCAGTTTAACTGCCCTGTCAATGTCTGTCCAAGCTACTGCAGACACTTTGGCAAGCTTCAACAGTTCTACCTAATTGTTCATAGAATCTATAATCTATTTGAAGACAACAGGAACTCTTAGTAATCTGGTAGCAGTTAGGAACGTAACTATGCTTGGTTTGATTTTCCCCGTTTACTGCTGATGCTCTTCAACAGGGCAAATTCCACACAGGTCTTGGGGGCAGCAGCCACTAACTTTGTGTGTTACCAGACAGAATGGTTTCCTGTCCCTGAGACACAGCCATCATGCCAATAGTAATGATGGTCATAATTGGTAAACAGGTGGTACTCAAAAATGCAGAATTGTCACTAGTGCGCTTAATCAATTTTATGCCTTGTTTCTACTCTTCCCAGTGTATGCCTCAGAGAAAAAAAGAGTGCGTCTGTTTAAAATAAAGTGAATGAGGGCTAAGGACCAGATTTTTTCCTTTCTTTGTCCCCTGCTTTAGGGAAACCCTGGCTATGATACTCTGAATTCAGGGAGCTCTAAAAAAAAAAAAAATGAATCTGGTTATAAATCATACTGCACAGAAATAAAAATATTTGGAAGATTTATGTATCCTCAAAGGATTTCAAGAATGCGGCTTCCACCAGGACATGCATTTTATACCTCTCTCTCTGGTCAGAAGTACTCTTAAGTAGTGACAAAGGTAGAAATGCAGATAGATAAATAATACATAGACTGAGAAGCCAGGCTCAGATGAGATTTGAACATACTCTAGAATATTCCTGCACTATCTATGCTGCCAAAACATGCTGCTATGATTTTGATGGCATTCACATTTTTCTAGCTAAGTTTAAATTCAAAATTTCTTTTTCTTTCATGTCTAACCCCCCAATTTAATTAATATTTTAGGCTTTTTATGTATTATATATGCTATTTCTTCACAATTTTGGAAAATCTTTTTCATTAATATGAATATTGCAAGCAAACATTAATCAATTTCACTTTTATGAGATTTTTTGATATTTTAGAATTCTTCCTAGAATTCCCTTCCTAGTGAATTAAAAAAATATATATATATATTTTAATTTACCAGTGACTGTTTAAATATTAACTTCCAAATTTTTCATTTTGAAAGTACTAGTGCTATTCAGAAAATCTGAAAGTTTTCTGAAATGGAGAGTTAATTTTAAACATCCTTAAAGTTTAAGTGATAATTACTAGGAAAAAATCATTGTTAATTTCTTTTTTTTTAATTCAAGAATTTTGATTTCCAACAGTCAAATTGGTTATCTACAAGAAAATGTAAATAAATTGGAATTTGAAGTTAACAAATTGGCAAACAATGTGAGTATCCTGCAGTGTTGCAGTTATCACCCAACCAACATAATTTTTTAGATATGTAAGTTCAATAAAGTTCTAGACTGAGCTCATCGAAAGCACTATACTTCAATCCTACATTAGAATAATTCTAGCAGATCAAAACTAATGGAAAATTAATGTGAAAGCAAAAGAGGAAGAAAAAGCCCTGATTTAAATGTGGAGATGAATAACAGAAATACAAAATGATAGAATTTTTTTGATGACGTGATAAAACAAAGGACTAATTACTACGATACTGTGCTTCTGTCCTTAAAACAAAACAAAACAAAACAACAACAACAACAAAAGAAACTTTGGTGGAACATTTCCAGTTAATGGAAGTTACAAATCTGTAACTATAACGATTATTCAATGTTTAAACTCCTTGATATGGGCAAAGACCCATGAACCATGCTTGACATTTTATCATGTTTCTGCAGCTGGTAATAGTGCTGATACCATTCCTGGCACAGAACGGCTATGATAACTGGCCTGAATAAGAGCTCTTGGCTGGAGGTGCTTTCAGGGTGAAACACCACAGTGCTGTGGCTTTACTGGCCCTGTGCAGGGCTTGTCTCACTTGAGTGTGGTGTTCAGGTGCAGCTCTCTGCTTGGTTTGGACTTGCAGACACTTTGGCCTGAGTCTGGGAACAGACTGCTCAGGAATCTGGTGTTGCCAAGGCAGTGATGGGAATATTCTGCCTTTTCTGCCCCGTGTCTCTGGGACGTTGGATGCCCAGGCAGAATGGTTGGCACCTGCCAAATCCAACCCGAGTGGCCAGGCGAAGATGGACACTGCTAATAGGAGGGCAATGTGACAGGTAATGCCCTGCCTTCAGCTGGAGCATCCACAAGGTAATTCTGCAAGTGTTCCAGCAGACCAGTAAGGCAGAAAAATCAAAAAATTGGGCCTAAGGTTTATACTGTGCAGCTACCAGTGCTAATGAAATTAACTTTTGAGTGCTTGTTCTAATTTGCTTATAAAGTGACAGTGATGCCTCATTTGTTTTCCTGAAATTTCCTGACTTGGCTAGAGTCCTCTTTGGCTAGAAATATGTCTCAAAATACAGATGCCTGAGATCACAGCTGTTGAGATTAGTTAATGGAAGGATCCTGTGTATCCTGACACTGAGTCTGCACAGTTAAATGTCTTCCTCAAAAAAAAGTTGTTGCACTTGGGGTGGAAGTTTTTTTTTTTTTTTTTTTAATTTTTCTTTTCTTTGAATACATCTTTAGTGCATCCTTACTAAGGAAAAGCAAATAAATGAAGTATTTATTACTGATAAAGGTTTTAGTGAAGTTTTAATATGAATGTGATTTTCATACATACAGCTAACAGTTTGAATATTAATTTTATTATAAGTCTAACAAAGACTATTAATACTTAAACAATTTTCCTTTAGAGAATTAGAACTTGGTAGTTTGAAGGAAATAATTCTACCTAGTTTATTTTTCGTATCCACATTGTGCCATAAAATATGAAGCCATAAAATAAGAGAAAGTTTTCAATTTCTGTAGGCTTGTATGCTGTTTTCTACGTATGTGCTAACCATATGTTCAGTAAATAATTTATCTACAGAAATAATATGTATAATTGCTGATAATATCTCTTGTAGCCTTTTGATTGTAGGTTGTTGAAAATTTACTTGAAGCCTTAGCATTGGCTGTTTGAGGAAGAAAAGCATTATTGAATTGTTTTGCACTACAAATAGTTTAAATATTTATCTGGTACAAGTTGATTTCTCTTAGAAATAATGTCAGTGTTCCTTTGAGGTTGCAGATGGTATAATTTTAATTTTATGTTTTAATCCAGTTTTTAAAAGATCAGTAGGGATTAAAAAATTAAGAGGGGTTCCTTTATTAACATTTCACGTCATCACATACAAGTAGTAATGAAGATTTATGGAGTCCACATGGGAAGACATTAGTTCAGACAAAAGGACAGGGCCTCTGTTAATGACTGGGTATCACACTGTGACAAATGGGACATCTTCTACATAATTTACCCTTAAATTTGTACTGTAGATTTGAGGCAAAGTCCCGTCTATACGTCCTGCACATCTCAAGCCATTGCTATGCTGCAATGATGCATTCATTTCATTTCCATCAAGATCTCCCTCAAAATACTTTCACCAAAACGGATGGGTTGACCAAAAAGAAAACAAAAGAAAAGACGTATGATTACCATTAAATCAATCTAGTTCTCATGTCTATTTTCCTCACTAAAGATGCTTTCATCTTTAGATTTTTGAAAATAGATTTCTAAGATTGACTGTTCCTGAAAAGTAAATATTTTACTCAGATGGGTAATGTAGAATCAAAGTGTTTTTCAGTATATATATACAATTTAATGTTTCCCATTGTACAGTGGAAAGTCATTCAAGAAAAACAATTTCCATAAATGTCCCTATGTTTCAGTATCCCTGTAGGACTTCTATCATTTTCCTCTTCCAAGGACCTAAGAGAATTTAACTTTAAATGAGTAATTAATATTTATTCATTCTGAAAGAATATTTCTGGCATCTCAGTAAGACAATGTTTGTGAAATTGATGAGGTCTTTGGCCACATTTCTTCCTCAAGTAAAACAAAGGTTTTCTTTATTATCTAAGGAATGCCTACCAAATACAGTTGCATTATTAAAATTTAATATTAAAATTGAATTTAAAAATTTGGACAAATCTGAAAAAAAAGCACATGATGCTGGTCAAAAGATGCAAAAATGACATACTAAGGCGGGAATAACTGATCTCACAAACAAGAGATGAAAAGCAAATGGCTCTGTAGTAGTTCTGGAAAAGGACCTGGGAATTAAGGAAGATCACAAGCTTGATATGAGTGAACACTATGCTGTTGTTAAAAAGTCAAATATCACATGGATTTGGGCAAACAAATGCTTGTATGTAATGCTTCTGTGGCTCTCAGCTGTTACTATTTAGGCTTCCTGTTGAAAACATTGCAATTCTGGGGAAGCTATATGGGCTTATTGCAAGAATTTGCTGGGTAGAGTAGTGAGAACGAGCAATGAGCATGTAGGAATCATGCTTCTTTTCATGCTTTCTGCTTTTGAGATCAAATGAGCTTGGATGATGTCATTTTAGAAGTTGAATAAAATCTAGTTTTTGAGAATTGGTAGCTCCTCACAGCATTTCAGTGTGAATTTGAGGATATTTATGGATCACAAAAGCATGCCGAACTTTATAATCATGAGCTCTAATAGCTGACTGAAAAAAGACAAAAGGCCGCATAAATATCTTGAATAACCAACCTAGGTTTTTTTGTTTGGAATTGTGGTGAGCAAATAGTAACATCTGTGGTAAAGAATGCTAGCTCTTACCTCCTTGCTTTGATCTGTAAGACAACAGTTATTATTTGTATATCAGAGGGTTTAGGATGTGATCCAAACTTTCTGTAGAGATAAAATCTCCATACTGCAATGTTTCTAGTATCTTTGCTGGGCAGACAATGGTTTAATAAAACATTGAGAGGAAAAAAAGCAGAACAATTAATGGAGCTGTCTCTGGAGCCCAAGATGTAGCTTCTCGAAGGTTACCTCTGGCCAGGAGCTCCCTCTCTACACAGAGCCGGAGTCAAACTTAACTCTTTGGTTAAATATGTTTTGTCAGAAAATGGCTTTTGTCAAGATAATAACCTGGCACAGGAGTGAACCATTTTTAGGTAAACTTATGCTGTGAAAACTGCCTCATGATGAAACATAGAGACAAGGAGGAAAAAAACATGTATTCACTACCCTTCCCTGGAGTGTAGGAAACTCATGTTTAAAGCTCTGTCATGCCAGGGATTGAGCACCTTAGCTACAGGGTTATTTGCTATTGTGTGGTGATCTGGACTCTCACTTTCTACATAGTGTTTGGAAAAATAAATGTTTCCAAAACATCGGTTTCATCCTAATGCAGAATTCATTGTTCAGGAAGAAGGGAAAGTGAAAAAAAATGGAAAATTAAATAAGCTAGGAAAGTAATTTTGTATCCAGTTCTTTAAAATTTTTTTGTAGTCTAGTCTTTTGAAGTCAGTATAGGTCATAGCAGCTACGATTTTCTGCTTCTAAGTAGTAGATTTCTATAGTTCTGTAGATGCAAAGATGTTAAAAAAAACAGCAAAGATGTAAAAAAAAAAAAAAAAAAAAAAAAGGGCAGGTGGTAACTTGTTTCTCTTCCTAGTTTTTATTTGCTGAAAGTTCATTGCTGAAAATAAACACTAGTTCCATAACAAAACAAATATTTTTTGCAAACACAGTAAATGAGAAATCTGCTCCAATAAATCTTTCAGAATAGCAATGAAAAAATAAAAAAGGTAAAACTGACAGATTAGCTATCTTTAAAAGTAGCTAGCCATAGATAGCTACTTCTATTCCAGAGATTTCAATGCAAAGAACAAGAAAAACGTAGACTAGCTATTGTGATTAGCTAATCAACAAATGGTGCTATTACATTGATTTCTCCATAGCTGCTATATAATTTTCTTTGTGATACAAGAGCTAAAGTGAGGTAAGTCTCCAAGGACTGGAGGACGGCTGAGCCTTGTGTCATTCCTTGCTACAGTCAGACTTCGATCCATAGCAATTTTCTAGATAGTCGCTGAAAGCCAGCGAAAGGTTCTCTATGATGTCAGTTACGGATACCAGAAGAAATATTTTTTTCTTGAAAAATCTGAAGTAGGAGTCATGCATAAAACCTTGCTTCACTGGTTGCTTTAGCTGAATTCAGAATTTGTAGCATCAAGTGATTGACTTTGTGCTACATTTACACTGACTTACTCTGCAAGTATTCTAGATGTTTTCAGTTATAAAGTAAGTGTTAATAACTATTACTCTATTAAAGTTTCTTACTAAATACATGACAATTTACACTAAGGTGAATTAACAGGACAGAAGGAAAAAAACTTTGTCAGCTAGCCCTCTAATGTAACATATTTGCTCTTTTGCCAACAAAATAATTGAAAAAGTGAGTTTAATATTAAAAATATTTACGTGTAACACAGCTCTTAAGAGTTTGAACTGAACTCTAGAAGTAAGTAAGGAAATAATATTTGTTGAATCACAATAAAGTACAAGATGCTGTACCAGTAACATTCATCCTCTAAAGAATAATCTGACTCTTCTAACAGAGTGAAATTCATGCCTATGCAGATGGCTCCCTCATGGCCCATGCCTCATTTAAATCCCTCTTAATCCCTCTTTGGAGAATTCAGGTTGGATTTATGCAGTACATAGTCCTTGTAGTGACCCTCTGCCTACAGAGGATTTGATTTTGTGTTGCAACTTTATTGATATGGCCACTTTAAGCAGCACTATGTTTACCAAGGAAAGCTTATATCGTGGCATAAATCAGTTCTTTTGACTGTCTTTCAAAGTTGTTAATGCTGATAGTTTTACCTTGTTCTTCTTCCTCTTCCGGCGGAATCGCAGGAGTTCTTTATGCTGCCTTGACACAAAGTTTACAGCTGCATATTCCAGAAGTGCAGAGAATACAAAGAGCAGACACACAGCCATCCAGATGTCAATCGCTTTGACATATGACACCTGTGGAGAAAATAGAGTAGAAGACTGAAAATGTAAAAACACAGATGTTAAGTTTACTATCACATAAAGTGAGGTGGAAACGCATTAACATATCTGGACTATAAGACTATGCTGATCAAATAGAACTTCACATGAAATCTAGATAGGTAACAAGAGGGCTTGTATTCTTTTATTTTTTTAAAAGTGAGTCACAAATATTTTATCTCATTTATTCTCATTTACTTCTTAGGAACGTACTGTAGGTCATAAACCAAGTAATCCACAAGAAACACATACTTTTTCCATTTCTTCCAATGTAATATGTAAATGATGCTAGAGAACTAGAGAATGTGACCAGTGGGAATTCGCCGGTTCTTTGAAGAGATTTAAAGTTCCTGACAGAGAAATTAGCTTGAAGAGGAACGATAAATGGAGAACTTTGATATGTTTATTCGCTGTTAGTATATGCATGATAAATCAAATATATGGGTTCACGCTAGTCTTAATTAAGACAGAGTAGAAGTATGGAAAATCAATTACTGACTAGGATCTCTATCAGGACCCTGCATTGCTGTGAAACTGAAGGGCAGGCCATAATCTCTACTAGGAATGTAGGGCCTGCTCCCTATCAGTGTGCAAGAACTATACTCTTTACAAGGTGAAGCAACGTCTTATTGTTTAATGTAACATGACTGGCATAAAGCCTTTAAAATAAGACAAAGCCATCTCTAGATGCCTTTGGTAGCTTGTTGGTGGGTGCATGCTTTTCTAAGATTTTCTAGTGTTCTATTTTCTCATCTGCTGATGGGGATGACTTAGATTTTACAGGTCAATATGTTTGACCTGCAACGCCTCTTCACCTGTTAGGGGTATCTGTTTTAATTGGAAAAAAATGCTACTCAGCCAACCTAAATACACAGTGTTAAAGCTCATATAGAAGCAGAACTTATTTATTTTATTATATACATTTTATTAAGTGCAATGGTATATGAAGATGGTAAAGCAATAACCTTTAAAATACAAAAGAAAATGTTTAAAGCAATGACAAATCATATCTCAAACATAATACTGGATAATAACATCGCAAATCTTAATAATAGAAATATACCATTCTATATACACTTGTTTGGAATCTATTTAGCTTTACCTTTCTTTTCTTTAATATGTTGATAAAGCAAAAATCTCCTCCTTGTGGTGCTAAATTTCCTGTTGAGAGGGAGATTATGTCATTAAATTGAGATGCTTGGTCACTGCAGCTGGTATATTGCCATCTCTACCATGTCAGATGACATGGTTCCACATTATATAATGGCCCAATCTGACCATTTCCACAACTGTGATATCAAACCTAAATATTCTAAGTGACTTATCTCCTTTTCTTAAAAAAAAAAATAATAATAATAATTGTATCCTAATAATCAAAGCATCTACTGAGAAGGTGACTAGAAGTATTTTTGTCAAATAGCATTAACGCACTGTACCATCGCAGAGGAAATTCTGCCTACCTTTGGGAGGGATGCTCGTGACCCTGAGCTTTGCGTTGTCATGGTCAGCACAGTTGTTATGCCCAAAGCCACTCTGGCTGGAGCTGCATCCATGTTGATCCAAAATGACACCCAGGAGAGAATGACGATCAAGAGACTTGGTATGTACATCTGGATGAGATAGTAACCCATTTGCCTCTCCAAGTGGAATCGGACCTCAATGCATGTAAACTTTCCTTGTTATAACAAAGAAGAAAATATGCATAGAAATAGCATGCTCATTACTGTCAACACCTTGCGCACAATCTAAAGAATTTACACAATGTCAAATATATTTGTTCTCTAATGAATGATGCATGTTTTGTGTTTTGTAGTATATATGCTCTCCTCTACAGTGACAGTATCAACTGAAAAGAAAGGGAACTGAAAAAAAAGAAAATGTAATAATTTGCCAAACTCAGGAACCGTTCTCATAAAATCAAAGAGATAACTGAAAGAAGCCATTAAGACACAGAAGAGTTATTCTGTGGGATCATTTTTGTTATCCTGCTTACTGTTCAGAAATGCTACTGTCTGCAAAGAAAAGATTTACTCTACCATGGTATAAAATTTTTATCTCTTGATTCAATTTTAAGGTTCAATTTGTTTTTGAAATGCAGTGATTTGGGGGCAAATGTCATAAGACCAATGCAGGCATCTGGTTATCAATAGACGATTATTCTAAATATCCTCTTTTATCCCCATTCCACTGTTCTGACTTAAAACATCATAATGGAGGTTCAAACAGAAACAGAGCATGTGGAATTAGGCTGCTTCAGGAGACTGCTGGAGTAGCCTAATTCTTCCAAGAACTAAACTGACCTGCTGGAGAGCAGCTCTGCAGAGAAGGACCTGGGCGTCATGGTGGACGACAGGTTGACCATGAGGCAGCAGGGTGCCCTCGTGGCCAAG
>JAWLRI010001006.1:1521737-1587396 GCA_034781795.1 Crypturellus tataupa
GATGTGGAGCTGCTGGAGAGAGTCCAGTGCAGGGCCACGAGGATGATCAGGGGCCTGGAACATCTGCCCTATGAGGAAAGGATGAGGGAGCTGGGCCTGTTCAGCCTGGAGAAGAGAAGGCTGAGAGGGGATCTAATTAGTGTCTACAAATACCTCAAGGGAGGCAGTGAGGAGGATGGGGCCGGCCTCTTTTCAGTAATGGCCACCGATAGGACTAGAAGTAGTGGCCACAAACTGAAACACCAAAAATTCCACAGAAAGGAAGTTTTTGGGAAAGGAAAAATTCTTGACAGTGACAATGGACAGAGCACTAGAACAGCTTGCCAAGAGAGGTTATGGAATCTCCTTCTCTGGAGACCTGCAAAATCTGCTTGGATGCAGTCCTGTGCCACATGCTCTAGATGCCCCTGCATGTACAGAGGGGTTGGACTAGATGATTTCTAAAGGCCCCTTCCAACCTTAAGGATTCTATGATAAACGTCTTGCAACCTCTACTATTTTAACTGTAACACAGCAGAAAAATCTGGTACTTGCTCATAGAAGTGCCACAGCTCAGAAAACTCTCTCATCCAGATTGCTTTTTAACCTGTAAACATAGACTATTTCATAGATATTGATCTACATCCATTAGTTTTTTCTTTCTTCTTGCTGTTGTTATTTGGAATGGTGCTGAATGCAGTGCTGCTAGTAGCAAAATAGTGAGTATTTGAAGCAGCTTCTCGTAGGAAAAATATATATATACATCAGATTTCTGTGCTTGCTTGAAAGAAAGTACTTCTTTTAAATTTAACGTAGTAAACAGTATTTCTGAATTGGTTTGGGGTTTTCCCAAAACACTATATTTTCCAGTATTTTAATAGATATTTTTCCTAATGTATCTTTATATGGTAGAATGCCATTTTATTAATCCACATTAACAGTGCTTTCATATTTATCATATCAACAGTGAGCTTCAGATCAATAATATTTTTATTCGAGGCCTAATAAATGCTTGAAAATATATTTAAATATGCTATTTTCTTAATTGTGGGGCTGTGAAGCCATTTTTCCTGTGGATTCATAGCAATTGCCATGGCATGAAATTGTTATTTCATGAGGAACTCAAATATGTTAGAAAGCCAGCAGTTGTGAAATCTAGTTAAGTGCACATGTTCAAGTTTAAAACTATGTACTATAATTAAGGAATTTTACGTATCAGCTCAATTCTTATTTTTACTCCTGATCTCTTTGTTTGGTTCAATAAAGCGAATGGGAATTTTGCTGTTTACTTCAGAAAGGGCCAGGATTCCTCAACTTTCTCTCTTCAAAATGCTTTGTGTTACATTCTTTTATTTAGCAGTTCGGTGATTCCTAGATAACTATTTGATGTTCTGTATTCTCTCACCTTTGTCAAAATAATATTCTTGTTTCAAGCCAGTCCTTACCATGAAGATTTATTTTTTGTCTGTAAGTGACATTTATTCTGTCAGTTCAGAGAGATCTTTGTGAGAGAAGAGACTGGTTCTGTCAGCAGTTCTTTACCTAGCAGAAAGAACCTTTCCCACCCTTGTTCAGTACCGTCTGCCATAATGCTCCCTATGCCTTTTTTTCCTCCTTACAACTCATTTCTTGGCACATAAGAAGGAGCTTCAAAGAAAATTAACCTGTTCTGTGTTGCTAGCAGTCACAACTCAGCAGTAATGTTAGCAGTCTTAACTCAGAACTGTCATTCCTATGTGTATAATACTTGAATTAGCTGATGAGTAGCTATTGCTCTGTAGTAACTGGGCTGTTTCTTGGGAGTTGGTCAGTGTGCAGGGCACATGTTCCTTCTGCTGCTGCCACCTGCAAGTGATGTGAGGTGAGAAGTCTGCAGAAAGAGCCATTTCCCAGCCCATGGTACCCCTGGGCACTGCACAGGCAGCGCAGCGGCTGAGCAGGCAGCACGACGCCTGTGTGGTTAAAGGGGACTGCCAGGAGCACAGTGTGCATGGGAAATCAAACATAAGTAGTAGCTGACAGACCCTGAAGGGTCTTCCTTTTCAAAGTCTCATCTGCCTGAAATTACTCTAGAAAGAGTAGCTGGTAGAACTTGAATGTATTTGTCCCTCTCCTAGCATCCTTTAAGATATCCCTTGAAGGGAGCTCTCTGTACTCCACCCATACAATGTCATGGTAGTAATTACTGTGAAGCCTGAGTAGTTGTTTCTGAAGTTAAATAGAATGTTTTCATAATGGAGAATCAGCATAGGAAACTGAACCAAGGAGATAGCGTGCCTGAGAAATAATTAATAAAGGTAAGATTAATAACAATGAATATATTACTACAAAATTCTTAAAAATTAATAATGCAAAATTTAAAATGGATTAGTAAGAACAAATAAGGAACTAAGCATGCAGAGATTCAACTATAATCCATGCAGATGGAGAGAGATCTGCTGAAGGGTCTGTTTTTTGATGTCACTCACTTGGGATAGTATTAAGTGGTAGTGTATTTTTTCTTATTTGAATAGCCATTTGAATGAATGTTTAAAGCAGAATGGTTAGATGGATAATGCTAATATCTGTTCAGCTCTGAGGTGCTTTAAGCACAGCTGTGGCTGTACCTGTAGCTTATCTGCAAAATATCACTAAATGATTTTCTAATCATTCTAATCATAGAAATGATAAGTTCTAATGCCCTATAATGGTAGTCTCAGCAGGAGCATCAGAGCAAGTAGCTGAATAACTGGAATTCCTGCAGTTCTGTCTGATTCAGTAATCACAGTTTGTGTGAATAGGTGCAAGGTGTCTGTGCTTTCACAGTTTTCTAACAGTTGATACCCAGAAGTCCCAAATTCTCTGTCAAGAGCTGTCATTGCAATGCTTTGAATATTCTTGCCTATCCACTGTACCTCTGTCTGGAGAGGGGGAAAAAAAAAAAAAGACCCCAATAGGTATTTCAAAAAGATGTGTATAGCACGACCTTTGCTGAAAATCCTTGGTGGGAGGCACTTACATTGCTGTTCAGCCATAACCAAATATAATCTAACTGCTGGCCAGCACGGTCTTAGTCTCAGTGGCATTCATCTCGTTCTGTGATGGGACATTTCAGTGTGCTGGACAGTAGAAGGAGGAGATAAGTGAAATTTAGATCAGTTGTGTGCTGAAAGCAAATCCTTCATCTTTCGATAAAATGCTTTTCTAAAGTACCCCTGAATATATATGGGCCTTAGTGTTTTAAGTTACTTATTATGCAGGATGAAATCATCATACTATTGACTTTAATGAAAGTGAAGGGATTTGTTCAAATGTCATTAGAGAAACTGGATTAATGAAAATCAAAAAATACCAAAAGGGATACACTCTATTTATAAAGATATTAATGCTGATACTTCTTTCTAAGGACAATTTTGTCCTCCAGTTAAATGAAATGTTTGACTGAAGACAGAATATTTTTTCAGTATGTTGCATTGTGTTGTCATAAGAGCGATAATGCACAGACCACCAGCAGTTCCTCTTGTCCCTTTGTGAAGTGCTTTTGGGTTGCTTTGCATCTGCTAAGATAAGACCATCATTAACCTCTCACGTTATGTATCCCACTATGCAGCTACCAGAATTTCAAACAGATAGCATGAAAAAGGAACATAAAATACATTTCCTGACTTTCTTGTGAAGCAATACTGCAGAATTCTAGAATTAAATTTTTGTCAGCTCTATTTTTGAATTTTTTTTTTTGAGGAAAAGTAATTTTCAGAGGAAAGTAGTCACTATTTGTGAAAATATTGATCATCATCAAGTCCAAAAATCTGCTGAAATTTACTTTAGCAGAAATCTTTTCATTTTCCTAATTATCAAATCACACTGAATTCTGTATTAGTCTTAAGAATGACCAGTTTTTCAGTTTGTTTATATAACAAGATAAAGGAAAATATTCATTCTTGATTTATCAAAGGCAGTGAAGTCTGTCGGTGGCATTTTTCTTTGGAAAATATTTTCTTTTTTTCTTAAGTTAGTATGCTAGAAAGTTTTCAAACTTTCTAATTTCCTTTTTTTAACATAGTTATCATGCTAATAAAATGGCACCTGTAGATGGACAGACAGTGGCACAGGTACAGCTATGCCCAGTTGACAGATGTGTTTGATTTTTGTGTCTGTTTGCTAGCAGGTAGCAATCAGTGTGGTATCTTTTTGTCTTTTGTAATCCAGGGAAGGAATGAAATTAGACAGGGGCCGTGAAAAGATGAGCATTACTCTTGACATCAAAAAATATCAGTGCTTGAGCCACAGTTGCCACTTTTACTTCTGCTCCTGTTTGAGTCGTTATCAGATGACATTAGGCAAGAGGTCTGGCCATGTTTATTGTTGTTTAGTACAAAGACTTTTTTATTTCTCAAAATGTTATATAGTCATTTGATATGCACTCTGCTTGTTACTGAAATATTGCTAAATATTTTCTCCCTTTCTGCTTGCTTTCTGTGGAATTTCTTAAATGAGCATTATATTCCATAAAGTATGTATGCATGACTAAGCTGGTTATTTGAAGAGATTGTATCTATAAAATGAATTATATATAAATAAAGTTGAAACTTTTTTCTTACCTCTGTAGGAAGAAGAGAAAGTAACAAAAGACACTTAGTCCCCATAAAAGCTTTGCAATTTATGGTGGAATATAAATTTCAATTTTAGTATATTTTGCTGCTTGGAAAATACTTGACTTTTCCTCATCATAAAACATTTAGACTGAACTTTTGATCATGTGACCTGGCTAGAAATTATGATTTTTGAATGTCAAGGATGCAGAACCAGCCAAGTTCTGAAATATAGGGATGGTGTCTGTGTATCTAGGCCAAGAATCACAGAGAATGTCCCATTCTACTTTTTTCCTCCTTTCAAGGCAGAGCCTATGAAAGAAGGGGGCTGTCAGTGCTGTCTGTCATTTATAGGATGCATAAATTCCTGCTTTTGGAAGAAGCTCGGAAATAAATCCTAGTGCGAGTAATAAAGCTGTCTGTTGGCATAAGACTGATAATCAATGAAAACACTAAGAGATGGATGAAAAGTATTTGGAAAAGATCATCTATTCCTTTTTCAGGGGCAGAGGGTCCCACTTACAATTCCTATCTCCCTCAAACTGAAGGCCAAGTGATTGTCTGGAGGATTGTTCCTCCACAGCCTGGAGGAACAGACCATCCTCCTCCTCATCACCTTCAGCAAAGACAAATCCCAGTTTTCCACCAGGGACAGGGTTATGTCAGACAGGCTGGGGATGGAGTGGGTAGGTAGCAGTGCTGCAGAAGGGAGCTGGAAGCCTGGGAGATACTGATTTAAACTCAATTCACCAGAGTATCCCTGTGAGATGGGAAGCTTCTCACGTGCTGTGCTGCATTAGGAAGAGCAGAGTGGGGAGAAGCAACAGCTAGGGAGACACTAGCAGCAATCTAGCCAGTAAGGTCAGCTAGATGTAAGGCCATTACTTCCAGACAGCTGTTGATATTTTATTCAGTAGTTGTTAAAATTAGAGAATCTCAGTCTGTTCTTCATTAGAGGAAGATGTCCTTCTGGAATAAAGGAGATTTTCCTTTCTAAAGATACAGAGGCATGAAAAATAGCCCAAAACACAGCCAAGTCACAACAGTTAGTATTCAGGGTATTCCAAGTATTTCAGCTGGTGTTTGCTAGCTTTTTTTTTTTTTTTTTTTGGTAGCTAATGCTATATATGAATTCATAGCATTCTATGTTGGACTTTCTGCAGCCACTGGTACCTGTGATTGAAATTAGGGCAGGGTGTTGCTTGGAAGCTCAGGAGAGCAATGCAATATAGGAAGTGAATGAAATAATTTAGTTAGGCAAGACCATCCTTGCAATGTCGATGGGACATATGTTGTGTTTTTTTTCCAGTTATTATGATTGCAGTTCACTTCCCAAATATGTCATTGCAGATAGGCATGTGAATGCAGACAGCTGAAGGGATCAGAAAAGTTGTCACTTTGGAACTTAAGACTTGATGAGCCATTCTGCTGCGAACTGTTTTGTCCCTATATTTGGAACCTATTCGTTTTTCTAAGCTACGGATACAGAGATGCACTGTGAGTTGGGCACAAAGCTCTGATAAGACATGTGCTGATGAGTTTCCAGATACTGTGCTGAAACATCATGTTGATTTGTTTCACAGGGACTTTTGCTTTTTTCCATTTTGCAGAATGTCTCAGAAAAGTTTTTTGTCCTGTATTGGGACTAAATTTGTAATGAAAATGGTTAGTTGGTCACTGATTGTGCACCAGCTGCAATTGGTTAGAATGTTTTTTAGGAATCCCTTTTAATGTAATTCATTGTGGGCCAGAGAAATAGGTTTATCTTTGTTTAAAAAAAAAGAGTTGTGTTTTTTTCTTGTTGATTTTCTTAAAGAAGTGTCAGTTGGCAGCATCTCATTTTGGGAACTTTAGAGGAAGGTTACACATGCTAGAATGGTATAATGGAGGAAAAGAAACACTGACTTGTTGTCTTTTAATATCATGCTTAATGTCTTTCAGCCTACATAGAGTAGTTAACACAAGTCCTAGCAGAGAAAGCAAAGGCTCGCTCACCTTCCCAGAACTTCATGCTGAAGAAAAATAATACAAAAAAAAACAACTCCCTAGAACCTCAGAGTAAAACAGCAATGTTATCTCGTAGAGGAGGATGTCCCAACAGATGCAATCCCACATGACCAGCACGAGCTTTCTGTTCAGTGCTGCCCTGCCAGTGTCCTTCATGCTTTGGCGCTGGTGGGACCCTCGCAGATTGTCCTGAGAGCACCTTCCCTCCAAAACTTGTGACAGTAAATCCCTCGTACAAAAATATGGCAGTAGTTCACAGGGATAAGCACCCGTGCTTGCCTGGAGGCCCAGGGTGACAGTCCTGAGCCCCAGTGTGCTCGCTAACATTTATTCCTCCCTCTTCCCTTTACATTTTAGGGCTGTCATAGCCAACGTGAGACGCAAGGTGATGCCATGGAGTCTAGCACGGTAGGCCTTGGTCTAGCATGTTTCAAAGTGATGGCCTTTAATAAAACCAAACTTTTTTTTCTAGAGAAGTGTTTAGAAGTTACTGGAAATTCTGACATTTTAAAACAGGTTTCCATTCGGTATTAGATAAAGTCCCAAGGTAATGCTTTAATTCCCAGTTGAGAAATTTTTGATACATTACACTGCAAATGAACTTTAGAAAGCTGAAGAGAATACTTTCTACAGCGAATGCTCTTCTGACAATGCAGCTAACACAGCTTATAGAAGAATAGTTATTTGACACGCAAAGCAGGAAAACCCTAAACATGAAGCAGAGATTAGACAATTAGACAATAGATGCCTTATTAAAAAGAGACAGAGAAAATCATTAAAATAAGATTTGTTCTCTTGTTTCTTGCATGGATTTTAGTAAAACAGTAAAATAATGTTAATTAGAGTATTCTCATTAACAAAGTGATGTCTGAGTGAAAGAATTATCCTTCAATAGGACACATATCTCCATTTTGGAAGCTTTTTGAGGATTAGCCAGATACTAGTATTTGTGCAGTAAAGGTGTGTGTGTCAGGTGTGTCCAATTTCTTTTAGGGAATGCTTCAATATATCAGTGTTAATACCTCCTTGCTCTAAGTAGAGTTAGGAATCATTTTCCTCCCTTACAGTATCATGGCAGGTGTGATAAACTCAGTGTTGAAAAGTGCTCTACCTTAATTTGGACAGTAAGAGGACAGTCTTTATGAATGGCCTGCTGGTTCTCCCCCCTAGTCCTACGTCCTCTTCCTGACAGAGCCAGGACAGCCAGGCAGGACAGAGCCAGGACAGAATCCAGGCAGTACCTCGGGTTCCACAGTACAGACATGGCCATGGCACTCTTTGCAAGAAAAAAAGAAATATGTATAAATGTATATTGAATTGCTTCTCAGCTATTTATTTTCTTAGGCTCACTAGTTTTGCTTCATTGCTGTAGGTATTTTATTTATTTTGCATCCTACAAAACACAGGTGTATTCGTTCGTGCGAGTTCAGTGAGAATACTTTAAACAACAGACCAAAATAGTAGGAAATGTCTTTCCAGTTTCAAACATCAAAATGCGCTCCTACCTGTATTGTAATGCTTGGTGCAGTAGCATAAATCCTTTTCTTCTTTCAACAGAAACTGTGGCAGGGTGAGCCCTTCTGCTACTTGGACAGCTCCCTTTTCTTGCCATTCGAAAATGAGATCATTCATGGTGTATCCAACTAAAAAAAGAACGAAGGAAGAAAGAGAAAAATTTAAAAAGCAAGTAAGTTTGAAGTTAGCTGCAAGTTGTTAAAGCAGGGACATTCCAAATAACGATGATATGAATAAATGTCATAAAATTAGAAAATATAGTAGGTCTCCTTGTAAAAGTTAACTAAATCTTCCAGTGTATTGTCTTCATCTGCTTCCAGACATCTGATGAAATCCCACCCAGTTGTGAAAAGTCAAAAGGACTTCCTATTCTCATTCAGCGTTCATTAAAGCCTTCCTCTGAATCTATCAGATTTGGACAATAAGGAGATTTTAAAACTGAAATCTACATCTGAATAGCTTCTGTTGTTGTAACAGCTAGAACCACAAGGGTATTCCTGAACAACAGGTAATAGCTTGAAACACAAGGATAAGAATGGAGTTATTTTTACATCTATAGTATATTGCTTTTACCCATTTATTTTGCTGCTTTTCTACAACTGTTACATCAAGCTCAGTTCTGAGATACAATCCATCCTTTCTGGGGTATCTCTAGTGAGGACATCTGCCAGTTAAGAATGAGTGATTATAAATTTAAAAACTCTTTCCAACTTCTCTCTGCACTTCTAGATTCTTTATGTATCTTCTGAAGAGTATCTTATACAAAGTATTGATAAGACAGGATGAGTGTCGGTTACATACCTCTTGATTTTGCTAGTACTGGATGAATATGCTAAAAACAAGACCTCGCCCCTTTAAATAAGCACTCCGTGATGGGTTAAATTTTATACAATTTATGCATGCCTGCATTAAACATGTATGGAAAAACTTGCTTTACTGTCTTGCTCTATGTGATGTTGTGAAATAACAATTTTAAAATTCACTCATGAATGCCACGAAAAATGAAAACTCAAATGTATAGCTCTTATCAAACTTTGCATGCATTCAAACATAAAGCAGTTGTGTGTAAATCAGATTTTCATCTGAAGCATGTAGATTATGGCCAGAAGTGATATCTCCTGAATAAATTTAATTGAACTGACAAGAAACAACTGCTGTGCCAAAATGTATTTCACTAAATCATATTCACGGATATCTAATGCCTCTTTTTAATTGTAATTTTCGACCCTGACCACTAATTCTAACATGGTACATGCTATTAAAAATAACAACAGTGTATGCAAAGTGCTGATGTAGTAATTTTTGTCTTGTGTTTGCATTTTAAGTATCCAAATATAGATTCAGCATTTAATACAGTAGTTTCCATTTCATGTGTTCTTACTTATGCAGCAAATATGTCTTAAAATATAAAAGAGCTAATGGAGATGATCATTTTTATTCCATGTAAGAAAAAAATGAAAAATAATTTTATTTCTCCTGTGTAAGTATATTAAATTAACTTTATTAAATTTGTGCCCTTTATTACAGGTAAAACTCCTGACCCAACCACATACCTGTTGAGTTAAGGAAACTTAAAATCCTATGACACTCATGTAATAGCGGAAGTAGGAAACTTAAATTATATAAATATATGAAACTTTTTGATAATTCTAAGTTGTTTTGGAGGTAACTAATAAACTCTTCCTTCCATCCAAGAAATTCTCTTATATATAGTTCTCTCTTGCTGGCATGGAGACAAGTAAGAAAAGTGAGAGATTTTTGAACTGCAGACATAAGGCAGAACCAGAGAATTTGTAAGAATTAAACCAGTCATTCCAGAACAAACTGAAATACATGTTCTAGTTTTATCCCAGAAAATTCTTTTCTTTTAGACCCACTGAGGGTCTAAAACTGCATAAGAAAATTTATGGGATAAATATCAACAGTAATAGAGCCTGTGTTTTCTTAATATATAAGAAAGGAAAATATTTATTTCTTAATTTTGTGAAGAGCTGCTGAATAACACAGCAAATGAATCTAAATGCTAGTTGTATCTTTGTGTGCATTATGCATAGAGAGGGGGAAAAAAGTATTTCCCTAGAAATGACCACTAAAAATTTAGCAGTTACCATTCATACTGTGTATACTATTATAAATTAAGTATATGATGCTGTATTTCAATGGATCTTAAACTCAGTGCTCCAGCCCCTTAATTTTGGGAGCTCTGTTGTTTAACATAACCAGCCTCTGTTGCTGAAGTGCCTGAGCTCTCTGCACCCTGGGAAGATACCGTGGTGGCTTCTGAAATCACCTTCAGGCTCCATCTCAAGAACAAAGATAAGCAGAGGCTTATGATCCTGATAGGGATAAGGCAGCACAGTGCTTAGTGCCATTGGGATTTGGGTGATTACGTGTGCAGTCAGCAGCAGAAGAGTAGGGAGCTTTGCTAAAGAAAGTTTTGGAGTCTCAAGGGCAAAATTTTGGAACTTCAAGGGTAGCTGAGTGTTATTTTTTAGATTTATCATCCTGCAATTTATGATCATAAATGCTTACAGAATTGGAATTATGTGAATAACTTAAAAATCTGGTGGCCACTGCCTGTGTTCAGTGGGACTCTATGTGGCATTCATACATATATATTTGCATATATATTTGTATTTGCAAAGCGGAAATCTGGTTAGATATTTTAAAGCAAGTCTCTACTAATTTACCTTTACCTTGCTTATCTAGAAGGGAAAGAAAAGAATACGCTCAGCTGATCACTTCTAAGTGTATAGAAAGAGATGACCCAAAGACAAATCAGAGTCTTTTTTTCTTTTAATCACCTACACAGAAGTGTAAATGCTCTGTAAGTCTACTTACAGAGCTTATCCTGAAGCAGATGGAAGTACTTCTCAGTTCTTGAATCCTAAATTCATCTTGGAATAAGACTGGAGTGTAAAATGTTTCCCTCCTCTCCCTCTTGCTCTCATCATATCTGATTTCCATGGTAAGAAAACTTGGTGTGCAGGATCAAAGGGAGTCTCAGTCTGTGAAGAAAAAAACTGTGGATCTGTTTCTGAGTACGCCTGTGTACACCTCTGCTACATAATGGCTATCCTTCATATTTGCAGATTCTTGCTATTCAGTCTTACTGTATTTTCTCCATCCTTTCTTGCTCTTTCTTTGTGAACAGCATAGAAATATCTTGTTTGTCTCTCCTGAAGCCCAAAACAATAAAAGGTGGTGGTGTCTTTTTTTTTTTTTTTTTTTTCCTTCCCACTGAGATGGTTTTGATCACTACAATACTAGAGGTTTTTTATTATTGGTGATTAGGAAATTCAGTATTATGAGGGAAGGTCCAAGTGACTATATTCTCTTTAGTTATTAGACACCTCTTGTATATGAGGTTACAACTGTTTTGGAATGAATAAGGATGCATTCTTGAAAGATGTAGAGATGCCAAATTTTATACATTATGAGACTCAAGCTACTGAGAATAACTGAAAATATAAATCACATTCTAGTTTATCTCATTTTCCTACATATTTTACCTTTAGTTACTGAACCCACTGTGAAGTTTCCCACCATGTGATTTTGAAAAAAGAAAATTGCTTCCTATTGTTTGTTTCTGATGTGATGAGGAAAATGGGATTTGGATGCATTCTTTGTACAAAAAGACTACAACAAAGAAAATATCTGCCCTGAAGCAACTTTTTCTCCTGCAAGAGCCATGAGGGAAGAATCATGCAAGAGCCCTCAGGAAAGCCTAAGTTCCCTGTAGTATCCTCATCCAAACAAGATTGCTTTCACAGATTAAAAGCTGGTGTTATGAATTTTTCATATTTTCCTAATTAATGCTATGACTAAAATTATTTAATGTAATTTACATTTGCTTTTTCTTATAGCAATCACATTTACATAATAGCAAATTACTTCCACAAGAGGGCTAATTAAAGGCTTCCAGGAGTTACGTACTGGCAGTAGGTTTAGTTGAATTTCGTATATATTAATACCTTAAAAGGTCTGACTGGGTATATGGGAGTTCAGTGGCTTGCTGAGAAAAGTTTAGCATTTGTCATATGAGGAAAGACTAAGCGAGCTGGGCCTGTTTAGTCTGGAGAAAAGAAGGCTGAGAGGAGTTTTGACTAACAAATTCAAGTACCTGAGGGGTGATTGTAAGGAGGATGGAGTCAGGCTCTTCTCCATGGTTGCCGGTGACAGGATGAGGGGTAATGGGTATAAGTTGAAACACAGGAAGTTCCACTTCCATCTGAGGAAGAACTTCTTCACTGTGAGGGTGACAGAGCCCTGGTACAGGCTGCCCAGAGAGGCTATGGAGTCTCTTTCTCTGGAGATCTCCCAAACCTGCCTGGATGCCGCCCTGTGCCCCGTGCTCTGGGTGTCCCTGCTGGAGCAGGGGGTTGGACTGGATGATCTCCAGAGGTCCCTTTCAACCTCAACCATTCTGTGGTTCTGTAATAGTTTGTGGAAGTGAGTCTATCTAAATATCTCTATCTAGGACTACACATCCAGTATATATCTACATATATACTTTTAGGTAGAAAGTGAACAAAGCAGATATACTAACTCTAAAACCTTCCGTCCATTTGTGTTTTTAGGAAACAGAAAGTATTGTTTAGAGTGAGCTAGAATGCATTTTCAGGATGCATTCCATGTTGTATGACAGATCGAATGGGAAAAATGATCTGATCTACCAAAATGTTTCTAAATAGAAAAAAAAAAAAAAGAAAAAGAAATGTCTGGAAGAAGGAAAACTCCCTGTGTTTCAAGCAGCACAACACTGAAAAGAGTCTGGCCCTATCTGCTTTATACTCTCCCTTCAGATATTTAAATGTGTTAGTAAGATCCACCCCCTCAGTCTTCTCTTTTCCAGGTTAAATAGTCCCATCTCTCTCAGCCTTTCTTCATGAGAGATATTCTAACCCCTTTATGAACTTATCTTTGCCAGGACAGCCTTGTTCATCCATGCAGGTCTCTTAGCCACTTTGCTTTCGTGCCCACTGAGACAGACTTCTCTTGAGCCCTGAGGGGATGATCCTTGAATATCAACCAGCTTTCTTGTACCTCTCTTCCTTCTAGGACCCTGTCCCATTGGATTCTTCCAAGTAGGCCAAATTGTGCTCTTATTTTCTCAATAAAACTCTGATGCTCTTTTCAAAAATAGCATTGGCAGGTTATTACCAATAATTTCTTATAAGAAATCATTTAAAGAAAAAGGTACATTATATTTGTTTTATTTTCAGTACTATTATTAATGTTATTAATGCATGTAACTATTTTGTTTATTCAGTTTGGAAGCATAAGAACAAAACCCACCCTAAACAAATAAGGTGTCCATTCAACTTACATCAATCCATGTAGTTCTATAGATGGTATTGAAACCAAGCTGTGGTTGATCAACATCTCTTCTCCAGGCTACTCCATGGGGCTACCCCATTATGGATAAATAAAGTTAGTTATTTAACATAAGCAATTTTCAGAGTCTCCATACTTTTGAATCAGAATTGTCTCACATTTCCAATTTTTTTTCTCACTTATGCTGTTGGAGTAACAGCCACCACCATTGTAGTGCCATTCCAAGTCATGAAGAATTAAAATTTGAGCAAATTTGTAATCCAGTTGGATAGGAATTTACCCTGAAATTTTCTACTCAATCCATGTCTTATTTTACTAGTTAAAGACATATTAAAACCTCAGTCTTTTTCTCTGTTCAGTAAACAAGCACATAAATGGCATGAAACAACTGAACTGAATATCAAGCATTTTTGTACAAGAAAATTTGACTATACTTTTTATATAGTTCTTTTAGTCTTGGTGATTTATCTAAATTCCATTCTCATTTTTTATATTTAGTGTCTAAGGTACAGGTCCAAGACTAACATTAGATTTATTCAGCCAACTGAGCATCTCTTGAGACACCTAGCCGAGGCAAGGGCTACAGTCACGCTGACTGGAGAACTTTTGCTGCTTTTCTGTCAGGCTGCCCAGCAGAGCGCCTCCAGGATAGACTGCCCAAAAATATGGTAGAGATTGTGCCCTAAATTACAAATAATGCATCATGGGGAACATCTCATGGCTCTAACATACCCAACTTCAGCCTAGCGGATAGAATAAATTCTTCTAATACATGTTAGCCATTAAAAATAATAGCTTGAAAAATCCTTTGTGCTGCATTTGAGGGCTAAGTCTGTTTTGGAGCTCCAAGAAAGCAGGATTTAATTCTATGTACTTCTGAGCTGCTTTGCAAGAGGTCAGCTCTTTACAATGCCCTCTAAGTCATTTTGACAGGATCTCTCCCTTGGGAGTTATGGGTTTATCCTTCTTAGCCCTTCAGATAAGAATAACATTTCAGGCCCAGTTCTCCCACATCTCTCAAACGGAATATTCTTTCCTGGAGCCTATAGATTTTCAACTATCACTTGAATACCAGCTTCTACGAGCCGCTATAGAGTTACTCCTGCCCTTTCTTCCTGTGTGTGATGGTGAAGACTATGAATATCTAGCTGTTTTTAGCTGTGTGTCCGATCTCCTTTCAGATACATGGTGGGCTGAGTCACCCTTTGGCAGAGCGGAGTCCACAAGGTGAGGGTTTGGCAATTTTTGTGCTACTGAAATGGAAGTAGAGATGTCCTCGAGCACTCGGGCAATAGCAGGCATTGACTTAGAGTGCCGCATTGACTCTTGCTCAGGTAGACACGCCGGCTTCCCTGCCAGGGCAGAAATACCAGTCAGTTCTGTTATCGGTGCTGTTGTGGGAAAGCAGCCAAAAGACAGTGGTGATTGTCTAGAAAGACCAATAATCCCCCAGAAATCAAATGGGAGAAAGAAAGATTGTCCTTTTTAGAAGTTAAAGGGTCTATAATTATCAAAATAAAATTAAGTGTTCTTAAGGCACTTAAGAAAGTGATTTTCATAGTATATTTCATCTTTCATAAGCGATCTAATATTTTCATGGTACTTTGTTTGAAAATCCATGAGTATTAAATTGCACAGATCGGGACAACTGTAACACATAGGTAAGGGAATGTACTGAGATAAAAATGATATTCAAAAAGACTCAGCAAGCTGTAATACACAAAAAAAATCTTTCTTCTTTGGAAATAGCTCTCAGAAATAAATATGTATTTAGCTGCCATTTCTATATATTTTATTCAAGCGGAATAAAACTTAAATAATCTCAATCCCTGTAGACTACCTTGGCACAAAGCACAAAAAATGTTGAAGATTTCCACACGTGCAATTTGATTTCCTTACTTTCTAAGACATGAAAAACGATTGTTTTAGTTGATAGAAATCATTTAATTTAAAAAAATAGTTTAAAAATGGAAGATGTTTTAACTTTGATATTTTCCAGACACTACATTATATAAATGTCCAGGGGGAAATCCAGCTGCTTAGAGTGACCTTGTAATAACCACTGCAAGAGCTGGTTAAAAATAAAAATTCTATTAAGGGAGAAAAACTATAGATGAATTTTTCACTAAGAGCTTTCCATGTGGGAACAACAGTATCAATATTGGTGAGGAGAATGTATTACTAAACAAGATTATTTTATAATAGGAGTACAGCACACAGTCTGACCTTTTTAAGTGTGAGTCTGTTCTAGAATGGTGGTAAAATTATTAAGAAAAAGATGAGTAATTTCCAGGTAATTTTTAATTTGCTTAATGTCACATGCAGAAACAAAACTTGCAAGATCAGAGACAATTTAAAGAAAATTAAATAAATAGATGGTGGAATCTCATAACTCTTCAGTGTTCAAATGTTCTAAATTGGCATGCAGTGCAAAGGACAGCGGTAATTGTCACTTTAAAGAGAAACATCTGAAAGCGCCAATGTTGCTGTTTTGCTCCTGCCGCCAATTTGCATTTTATAAAATATCCTGATGTTTAGATGATTTGCCCAGAATGCCAGCTATCTGTCTTGAAACCCGCCTCTTCCACTTCTCTGGACAGTGCAGGGTATCAGCAGGGTGTTTTCTTCACTCCCCCTGGTTAAGCTGTCTCACTGCACCAAAGAATATTAGACAGGCTCACATGAAAATATGACACTGTAGCCTAGAAACTGAAATAACCCGAAGAGCCTGTATCATCCAAGAATCTTTCATGGATGGATTCAGGCTCTTTGGGTTATTTCAGTTCTTGCCTCAGGAGATTCGATGTGAAGTAGATAAGCATTGAGAAAATACTAAATGTACTTATCCTCTTTTCTTTTTTTTTTTTCTCCCTTTCCTGTAATGCCTGTTCTTATCTGGTGACTATGGATCCTGAATGGTTGCCTTTATTTCTTTCAAAGTTCTGAAAAGGGGTCAGTGTTCATTTTAAGCATTTCCTAACCTGCCTGTCATGTATCCTTTTTTATAACTTTTCTGAACTTTTCTTTCCTGTACTCACTGTATAGAAAAGTTGGTTTGGGACAGGTGACTTAGTGCCCTAGAAGACCTATGCACTCAGAAATTGTGTCATTGGGCCTCCCTTCCTTTGGTCTGTCCGAAAATGTTTTCTCTCTCTTTCAAGAAACTACTGTCAAATTCTTGCAAACCTACCTGGTTATTCTGTACATATTAACCAGAGCTCCTGCGTGGAAAATTTTACAACTGATAATTTTCAGCTAATTTGACCATAGTCCTTATTTTTCAATAACTGGAATTATACTTAAAACAGAGTCAGACAAGGCATTAAGTGGAAGGTTTTGTTGCTTCTAACTTCTCTGTGGAATCAAATATGATCCTTCTGTCTAATACAACAATATCTTAAACTGAAACACTCATTTCTATTTTGCTAAGCTCTTTCTCTGTGAACATTGCATCTCTGTACCACGTGAGCGTGCAGCAGGAAATTTGCTACCACTGAACTGGATGATTAAAAACAAGACAGCAATGCAAAATGTTCAGCTAAAAAATACAGTAGAACATCTACAGTGCTATTCAGCTAATAAGTACTGCTTCCCTATGGTGCAGTTTGTGGGAATTTGTGAGCTCCTGCAAGGCTTCTGTAAAGCAAAACAGATGCCTCTTTCGTTCAAGAATGCTCAGTTGTTGTATGACCTGCTCTTAAAATGCTTGAAAGGAGGAAAAATGCAGCTGAGTTTTATGAAGTTGTTAAAATAACTCATAACTTTCTAAATATAATTTTAGAAAATTATATCTTTTCTTGTTCAATCAAATATTATGTACATTCTGTTTGAAACATAATTATATAGATTACCTGCCACATGTATGTACTTTGACACTTTTCCTTTAGTCACATTAATTATAAATGTGCCTTTGGTTATTAGAATTCTCTACTTAGGTTAGATGTGAACTTTTAGTTAAATGATGATGCACAACATGGTCCTAAGTCCCTTGACATTGAAACAAACGTCATTCAGTTTTTGTCAGGAAAATCTCTGCTGTAAGGCTGAGCCATTGACCTTGTATTAAAAGCCTTCTCTATAATGCTACCGTATGTCCATCGTAATAAAAAATCGATCTGGCTTTCATACACACCCTATAATTATTTTGTAAAAGCGTATAGCGTTATCCATACACCATACAGTTATGACATACTGACTGACATAATCACCTCCCACTTCTCTCTACTCCTACTTTCCATTTAAAAAAAAAAGGCAAGAAATATTTTAATCAAATTATGTACAGGGTGTTTCTATTCTGTAATATATTTCAAAAAATCCAGTATGTTCATTCTATGAGCAGAAACTTTTCCTGAGATATTTTACATATTTATCCTAAAACCATAAACACAGATTTCTCATTAAGATAGGTACTTGTTAATTACTTGATTTTTCTCCTATCACTAACTTTTACAAACTCCAAAATTGCCAAAATCTTTCAGAGAATGCTTTTATTATTTTTGTTGTTTTCACACCATTTGGAGGATCTCTCTGATAAGAATCAATCTCATATTAAAGTGAAAAGGCAATTCACAAACCAGGGAAGATGCATATTATGCCCTCCTCCTCACACATACTGAACTAGCTGAGGTCCTGGCATCTGACAGAAACTTTGCCTTTCTCTTTTTGTGCACAGGTGCCTTGAAATGGCATAGCTTCTCTACACTTGTCATCCTGTTTTCTGTTTCAAAGGACATCTTAAGATAGATGGTAAGGGCAATGTACGGTGGGTTGGGTTAGCAAATGATAGCTTTGTTTCATATCTAAGGTGTTGCTCTTAATTTAAAGGTAGTTCTGTAAAACTTGTCTCTAATCTGTTTTTACCTTCCCCTTTCCTTGCAAATATCAGGTTATTTGTATTTGCAAAAAGGACCTCACAAAGAGTGTGTTTATATCATCTGGAGATGTAATCGGCTTTTCCCATTGAAAGGGCAGCACTGGGTTTGGGCAATCCATTGGACCATGTCTGAAAGAAGACCATCAGGTCCTTTTTTTTTTCTTTTTTTCCCTCCCTATCTGCACTTTGCTAGCTGTTTTCAATGTCAAGCTAGCTGTACTATTACAAATCATATAAAGCCTAGGCAATTTTCTGAGGCTGCTGCATCCTGATTGTGTTATAGCTGATGGTGAGATCATCAGCCTTGTATGGTTTTTACTACCTCATACCTGAAGGCCTTGCAGGCCTTGCTGTGATTTCCAGGACAACCTTCCACCAACCCAAGGTGCTGCCCTGTTTGAAGAGTAAGAGGGTGATGGCTGTGTAAAGCATATGTTGTGTGTGCATATGTGTGTATTTATATATATATATACATATACATATATATACATGAATGCATGCTCTGTAACATTTTTATAGTTTTCCCTTGCAGTAAACCTTCTTCCCAATTCTTTCTAGGATGGTCATATAAAAAGTACAGATAAGCAGCTATAACACAGAGGCATGTTAAAGGACAGGTACTCAATATAAATTACCTTATATCCTTTTTTAAGGACCCCAAGTTATTTTGGATTTTAAGGTGTTCACATAATTAAGATAAATCACTCAAATTCTCAAATTTCTTTTCCACTTTCCTATGTTACTGGCCCTTGACCACATTCAGATGTGAATGTGTGAATTCAGGGAAAGATTAATGGTGAATTTCTCTGTGCATAAATTTTGCATAAAGATAAGCTTTGAGCCTGAGTACTTAGGTTTAATAGTAGCTTTATATTTACATGAAACTGTTGATTGTCAGTGCAAGTAAGGTTAAAAGTATCTCTATGCTTCACAGATTCTTTTGATAAATTCAGTGATTGCTTTAAAAAGGTTAGTGCTCCTCTCATCACTACCCAGGGTCTTTCTATCCCCTGAGTGGCTGTTGAAATCTCTATGAAAGTATTTGTAGGAGAATACATTACTCAAACTTACAGCTTTCCAGCTGCATTATACATGTTTGCACATCCATTGGAAAATTTTTGAGATCCATTGGACAGGACAGTATTAAAGTCAATCTGAAAGAATACAAAACATATATTAAAAATATACCACAAAAATAGCACAGGAAGAGTGCATCGGAATGCTTGGAATCATTAGAAACTGAAGCAAACACAATTTTTCCATTAAAGAACTCTGAAAATGGCTAGGTTTTAGATGACCCTATTTTATTTCCATAGTCTGTGATGACAAAAACGGTGGAAAAAAGCAAAAAGCCAATTTAATACAGACTTTGAGAAGAATACATTTTTCAGAAGGGTTGCCTAACTTTTTGGAATGGCTGAAGGAATGCAACAACAGCATGCTTTTTTTGTGGTAGAGCAGAATTATTGTACTTTTACAGTATTTTAAATCCTTGGCATAAAATGTACCCAGATTTACAAGAATTTCACAACAGATGTCAGCTGCAAATCATGCTGGAGAAGTAATTTATGTGTTATTGTCCTAAAATAAGGTGCTTATATCGTCAACAAAAAGGTTTAAGATAACTTCTTAGGGCATTGGTGGTAGACTGAAATATGCCTGCTATTTTGAACGGCAGCTGTGTTTTGTGCTGGCGGTGATATTTCTTTCTGAATGCTTTGCAGTCTATAGGGAAACAGGATATTTTTACATTTTATGTCAGTACAGTAATTCATCCTCTGAGTGATACATCTCAGAGAAATGAGAAAGAAGAATATATGAAGTAAAGGCTCCTTAATAAGAACTGGTAGATGCTTATTCATTATTTAGGGTCATGACTGAACCTTTCTTCTTGCTAGAAAATGGACATTTCCCTCAAGAGTTCAGCTGTCAGGAATTCAGTTGATACAGCATTCTGCAAATTAAAATTGATTCCTACATATACGGCCTTTTTAACAATGGTAGTGTTCTTGCTTCCTTCTCTTAATTCCGTTCCCTTGTGTTTGGCACTGTGGCTAGATGCTGTGGGCAGTAGGGAGCAAACAGTGATGTGTCTCACTCTTTTTACCTTCCCTCTCCAAGGTGTCCTTTGTTGCTATAATGTCTGTTTAACTTTCCAGTGACAGAGCTGAAGGGGGAGATACAGAGGTAGAAGCTAGTCCCTTCCTACTGGAATAGTCCCAAATTCCGAAGGGCAGGTGTTAGGTGCATGTAATGGGTTTCTCTATGATAGTGATGTGGCAAGTCATCTGAAGGGAGAGACACCTGGGTTCTACTTTGTGCTTCAATAAATATTTTAGTATTTTATATTAAGGTTTATAGGAGCAAGAATTGAACCTTCTCATATTTTTTTGTCTGAATATTTTGTTCAGATGTAATTAAGGGGAGGAGGGGAGATTAGGAAATAAAAAGGAAAAAACATTTTAGGCATTTTCCATTTCCTTCCTTTTTTTCTTTAAACATTTGCTTTTTGGCAATTTGCATGTCTACTCTCATCAAAAGCTAAACTGAAATTAACAACTCAACCCTGTACCAGTTATATAATTTTAAGTCTTTCAGAAACTGACCCTCTTGGTAATATTTCTTAATTAAATTGTGGCAACGTAAACATTCTGGCTTTGAAAAAAAAAGGACAATCTGGCATCTGCTAACATCACAGTAAATGCTTGTTTTTATAAATTTACTAATGTTTTGGGTGTGCTTATAAACATATGACTATTAATTTAGTCAAAATTATACTGAAATTGTTATCCAAACTTTCATCAAAGTGGTTGTACCTCTACTGTGTGTGTCTTGTGTATTTCGAGGGAGTAGAGTAAGGAGAAGGAATTATTTGATCATGTGGAGCAAAGTTGTAGTAGCCGCCAGTGCATCTTGGAACGATTCCCATAAGCTGGGGAAAAGTGATTTAACTCTACTTTTTACTTTGGTCCAGAGAAGGAGTCCTTTCTGTTTGTTCTTCAACAGTTTGTAGTGCCAGAATGCAAGTGATGACACTGAGGAATGTTTATTTCCACAGACTGGCAGACTAAGCTCCTTTTGGGTATGAAGTGCTCCTGGGAAGTTCAGCGAGACCCGTACGTAACTTTGACAAGATGTTGCCCTCTTGCACTGGAAGATGGGAGCAAGAAGACTCCCATGCCACAGGTACATCCATGCAAGTCACAAACACCTTTTTTTTTCCCTCTCATAGTGTACAAACCGATTCGCAGCCTTCTGATGTCTCTTCAAAAAAGCCAAATTACCTATTAGTGCAGTGTAATAAAAGCTTGCAAAAGAAAGTATTAAATAGAAGAAGGTCCTGTTTATTGTGAGATATGTTTATTTTGAAAAATGCAACATTTTGCACAAGCAGTAGAAACCTAAATCTTGTTAAAAATACTATGCCTTTAATAAATGCATCTGTCATTAGATCGGCTTGTTCAAGATAGTGATAACAATACTGACTTCTGTATTAGAATAAGGAAAGTGGGGAGCAGAGAAGAGAAAAGAGGCAGAATAGTTTGATTTTAAGTAGTGCATATATATATTTGCTGCTAACAGCTTCTTAAAACTTTTAAAATATTTACTTTCCACTCCTCTGCCCCCACCAATAAGTGAGCTGTTTTTGAAATCTCATGCTTCCTCAAACAGGTCCCATTTTCATATTGAAGGGCAAGTGCAATATGCAAAACGGCAGGAGAAATAACAGCAGATTGTTATGCTGTTGGAAGTGAGTGAAAGAAAGAACTTGAACTCATGCACAGGCCTGCTCAAATTATAATATTCCAGGAGTATTTGCTTTGTGTTAATCTTCTAACTTGAATGGGTTTCTTAGTTTCTGTTTTTTAAAATTGAGGTGATAACTTTCTTCTTATTTTTACTATGCATATAGCTAATTAGGGGTCATTTTCTGTTGTTGTATTAATAATGAACAGTAATGATGAAAAATTCACCATTGAAAATTCACAGTTACATTAGTGACAGTTCTGCATGACTAGAAACTGAAGGTAACTAATAACAATTCTTTCAGGTTACTATCAGTAGGTACACTTTAAAAAAAAAAAAAAAAGACCGGAGACTCACCTGATGGAATAAAGAACATTTCCATTTTTGAAAATTCGCAGTAACTTATTGTCTGTTGTAACTTCATGAAAGTTGGCACCTTTCTCATTAGCAAAGAACAAATCAGGTTTCCAAATTGAGTCCAACATGGATGGATCTAAGTCTAAAGAGTCATCTGGATATTCACTATATGCAAGGCGTGGATCATTCCAGTTCTGACGGAGAAAGATGTTCACTCGGTAATCCTGAATGAAAGAGAAAAAAAGCAAAGCTTTATCAAGCGGGGGGATTTAGCTTTTATTTCATTTCTTAGCCATGTAATCCTCTGTCCATCTGTGGATGACAAAAGAATTACTTTGATGAATGCCAGTATGATACCTATTTGTATTAGTGGAGTTACAATGGATAAGAATAAAGATGCATTTCAGAGCAATTGAAAAAATCATAAGGAAATCCAAGCTCCATGTACAGTTCATGTAATGCCATATAACTCTACTCCTTCAGTACCTCTGTCTGGAGATAGAAATGACAGCAGCATAAAATTATTTTTATGGTATTACCCTTTGCTGCTCAACTCCTGGCAAAGACCTTCCCACCACCTTCTCTTAGGCAGTGAGATCCTGTCCCAATGAAAGGAGACCCTGAATCTCTTCTTTTCTTTTTCCAGTCCTTGTATGATTTTTAGACATACCACTTAGTTTCTCCTGTGCCTCAGTTCACAATGGCAAAATTGTGTTAGTAGTGCTTTGTCATGCAGCTGTATGAGGAAGACAAAAACTGTTCAACTATCATGGGGATCCTAGGTAAGTTAGCTTATGTACAAGTGAAGTCACCTTAACTTCCACAGGCAGTTCTGTCTCAACAAAGAGAAAAGATGAGTGATTCAAACTTCTGGCAGTCATCTCTATCAGAGACAATATTGTGAATTTATGGCTGCACATATTACTGAAGCTTTGCCACTTCGGAAGGTGAAAATATTTGTTTTTAACTAAAAGTGAAGATTAACATCTCATTTAATGGTATCATGAACTGAGGGACTTGAGAGTTCATTTTTAAGATCATAGGTCTTATGCTTTAGTTTGTAATAGTATGTTTTTCTTCATTATTTGCACTACTGTATCGATGTCAGAAGGTAAAAATAAAATGGAAACAAAGACCATGTTGATACATGCAAAGGGGAGGTGGATACATGCAGAGGGGAGAGCTTACTTTTAACACTGCTCACAATCATTTAAGTAAATAACATCACTATTTTAATGCTGAAACGTAATGAATATTAACTTTAGAAAGGGAACTTTTTGAAACAAAATGGAAAATGAAAAAATATTCAGTGCTCAGCAATAGAATTTTGGCAATAATTAGGCATACCAATTATTAAGAGTTAGAATAACTAGTTGAATCCCCACTGCTCTAGAAATTATTGCTGAAATTCTAGTACAAATATCAATATTTTACAGATGTTTCGTCTGTGAAGCTTGCAACAAGAAACCATACAGTTATGAGGATAATGCTAAGAGTATTGTTATGTATGTATAACTGTATGCAATGTTTCCTCAGAGAAGTAGTTATTATATTTTGAGTATCCTGCTGTTGGGGTTGTTTTAATTAATCAGCTTGCATAACGGTAGCCAAATAGGCTGAAAACATTTATTGCTTGATAATCAGAAAATACAGTGTATATTATATAGAGGCAGTCTATATGTATAGAAGATTTTATATGTATACATATTGTTATGAATTGTATGGATAAATCTGGCAAGTGAAAAACTAAACCTGACGCATGACATTCATTCAGAGTGGTGTTTTGGGCATCTATTGAAAAGGCTCTTTTCCTTCCTTAACATGGCTAGTAATAGCCATAAGAGCCATGAAAAATTCCTACAGAAATTGAAGGTCTCATATCTATAAGAGAGAACATGTGAGAAATGCAGAGCAGAAGGATGCATTGAGAATGGAGAAGTTGAGAAGGTTGCATATAGAAGGAGAAATGGAGGAATCTCTCCCAGTTTACATTAACCTCTAGAGGTCCCTTCCAACCTTAGGCATTCTATGATTCTAGGTTTAAATGCCTTTCAGCCTTTACGATGAAAAAAAAATTCCCTAGTTAAATTGTACTGAAGCAATTTTTCTAAAAAGACTGACTTAAATTGGCTCGGATCATTCATTACAAAAAGTCATAATCTGTCAAAAAGGGAGAGATACGTTTGGCTACTATTGCATGAAGGATAAGTGTTCATTGTTTCAGCTCATGATTATATAGTGTGAGCATAAAGCTTAACTGTCTTAACCCAGGAGCTTTGTTTTGTGCAAACACAGAAAACAGAATTAAACTGCTAGCATTGATTTGTTCTCCTGTAAGAAGATTACTGTTCTCGTGTGCTACTTCCTTGCCCAGAGGGGAGACTCTTAAATATTTAACCCCATGCTGCAGAGGATCCTTGAGTAGAGTAAGGAATCTTCATTTAAGCCCTGGTTCTGCAAATGAGAATAATCTATGCTCCTGCACTTGATCCAGCTATCTTTATCCTTAGCCAGAGATTCAACTTTCTTGAGGGGTTGAGGATACCTGCTACATAGAGGTCAATAAAATAAGAAACAGCTGATCAGGAGCTACTCTGCTCTTCAGGTAACTGAGCCTGACACCACCTTGGAGCTCTTTACTAGTATTTTTATTATCAATCATCAAGACACTGTGAAATCTAATACATTTGGAGTATGTAGACTTCTTCATTGTACTGATATGGATAGAGATATATTCCCATAGTATGCTATACAAAATATAGTTGGACAGTCTTTGTGAAACTTGGGCATGAATCCTCAAATATTCGATGCCAGAGTCTCACTGAAATAGACTTCTGGGTTATAACTGTCATAAAGAATTCACCAGTACAGACAAGGTACTGTTATCTCTCTCTATTACTCTTCATGAAAGCATATTGTGGCACCAGTTATATCCCTTGCACTTGGTTCTTATGTCATGTCTTACTCTTCTTCCTATATTGACTGTTATATTTTGACATAGCAGACCACTTTTTAAGACTATTTTGTGTTATTTGCTTTCAGAAAGAATGCAACAGAAAAATTATAACTGACCTTGTGTTAACAGTTAATGTAATAAGGGACTGAAATAGTGTAAATGCTTTTTAAACAGACATTTTACTACTCTTGAGAATTTTTCATATAATTAAAATGATAACCGAGGAGTTTAGCATGAGGGATACTTTTCCTAGCATGGTGAATACCTCAAATACATATAATTAATACAGCAGACTCTTTTTAACTAATTCCTTTTACTTTCCTCTCTGTTTTGCACCCCGGATTAGTTTATGCAGTTCAAACAACTTGCACCTCTACCATTTTCCTCCCATATTTCAACCAGAAAGGCAACTGTTTTCTCCAGCTCCACGGACATCACTTTCTTAGTTTTTGTAATGCTGACACTATAATTTGACTTTTTTTTCCTCCTAACTAGAGACAACACGTAGAGTTGCTAGACGCACCAAGTAAATAACTTGAGAATCACATTTATACCTAATGTAACATAGCCCAGGTATTCAGCCTTCATTTGTTATTCTCATTCTCTCTGTGTGGCTAGGAATTTCACAGAGCAAACATTTTTTTTTCTGTTGTGATAAACCAGCCTGCCCTCTGCCCTTTCCATGAATTGTCATATCTGTTATTCTGGACTGGAAGAAGAAAGAGTGGGAGATTCTAAACACAATAATTTAATCTGATATTTCATTTGGGGAGATGATCAGGCAGCATAACAAAAGGTTTTAGCGTTAGATTGCCCCATTGGCTAAGTTGGGTTAAAAACCTCTCTTGATTGAGTTTAGACTGTGTGTATAGCTCAAACGATATATGTAATATCTGAGTAAGTATCAAAGCATCACTGAAGTGAAAATGTTTTGTTGGTTTGCCATTTAAGATTTTATAATTTCTGTATTTTAAATACTGAATACCTGCAACACTGATGCAACAGCACCATCATTTGGGAACTTAGTGAATGCAGATTGTCCTAATTTTCATTTGTTATAAATTTACTTTCTCTTTCTATACATGAAAAGCTAGTGTTATACATCATGTTAATATGTTTAAATAATACTAGTAGGATTTATTGCATTTGTTGTATTGCTGTTGTATTACTTGTGTACAGTTGTATTACAGCTGAGATAAGTTGCTGTGTTAGTCTCTGAAAAATATGAAACGACATGCTTTTTGCTGCTGCTTTGATTAGTATGATTAGACAGGATGGCCTGTGGCTGATTAGGGCTTTGTGGTAAAGCATCCTTCCATTTTAAATTTGTTCACTGGCCTAAGCACTAATGCTCGGTTTAGGTAACCTAATTACTTTGAGTAAATTGATGGAGTTTCCCTGGTTATATCTTAAATATAGGAACTCTTAAATATAGGAACTTTCTTAAATATAGGAACTCAAGTATGCAAGTTTAAGCAAGTCCCTCAAATCTACAGGTCATTTTGCATGAAATGGCAAGCTAGTTGCCTGTGTGATTGCAAAGTGTAGGAGAATATCCTTGAAATTCACACCAAGATCAGAGAAATGTAAATATAGATTCTATGGAATCTTAAAGATTTTCTTATATTCTCTTATGCTTAAAAGGTGGAGTGCCTTGATGAGAGATTATTTATGGTGATCATTATTTATGGAGTCATTTATAGTCCAAAAAAAACGGGTGCGTAGAAGAACGTGTGGGAAGGGATAAGCAGGACTAGCTACCTAGTTCTAGGAGAGGAGAAAGGTAAAGCCTGAATTCTTTTAAGCTGCTATAAAGAAGACGATGATTGCTAGCTCTAAACATAATAGAGGGTAAGTACTAAGGGGTGAAAATCTTTTATGCCAAAGGAAAAGAACATCCTTTATTACAAGTAAATTAAGGCAGATCTAAATTTATGATCTTGCAAGAGCAGTAAATTTCAGAACAGCTTCTGAATGCAAATTAATGAAAGTGAAACTGTTCTCCAGAATAAACAACAGGGAGTGCATGTATTATGTCTCTGAAAGCAGAGCCTTGATGGCTCAGGAGGACCCATGTGCCAATTTATCTAATTAATTAATGTTTGTTGGCACTTGGAAGCAAATTGTGTTGAACAGAAAAGAGGGAACAATTAAAGGCGCTGCGGTTATCTAGCCAAATACAATTGAGAGCTATGGAAAGGCACAGTATTTTCACCAATACTAAAGGATGGAGATTTTTCTTTCTTCACCTGTCCATTAGACAGAAAGTGTTTACATGCTGAAAACTGCCTGAAGTCTTCTCTCTGTGAGCCGTTTTTGCTTGTCATAGAACCTAACTACGTATGACTGATAAAACTAAAGCAGCAATTTTTTATATTGAAGCTGTTGATTTGGCAGCTGTGTGGTACATGCTAAGCAAAGGTAATAGCAAGCAAAGAAATACACTGAATTTTTTTCTGTCAAGTATTTTTGAATCTCTACTATTCACTGCTGTGTTTGATGAGTATATATGCCTTAGCTTCCTGGTCATGTAATATTACTAAAATCCTAGAATCAAGCCAAATTTTGCTCCTTAAATTCTAATTCCAAGCTCTGTATATGCAGTTTATATGCACATCTGAACTCTGCACATCAGAGGCAATCCTGTGATTTCTGTGGAGTATATAACTAATGATAGAAGTTTCTTCAGTTACAATCACAGAAGGAAATGGACAGTATTTCCCTTACAGGCAAAGAATGTGTTTAGATAAAGCAATCTTTAATGACCTTCAGATATGAAAATTTTCTGAGATTAACTGACTGTGGTAAATTTCCTTTAATTTTACATAAGTATTGTCTTGAGTGAAAGGAAATGCTATATTATTAACCTTTGACATTTTAACAGCTGTCATTAACTTCCTGAAAAAGAAGGCAAACTTGAGGTAAAGGCTTTTGCAGCTACCCGGCTATCACACAGCCTGGAGAGAATGTGAAAGTGCTGATAACAGCAGTATGGCTCTCAGCAGCAGAGCAGTATGGGGAAGAAGCCAAGGTGCTCTCCTGTTCAGACCGGCTAGTAAAATAGTTAGGTGCCAAATAGAAAAAAAAAAAAAAAAAAGCATTTTCCAAAGCATTTGGATGTTGAGAAAAGCATAGAAAAGAGGTTGATACAGGAGTTATAGTACTCGGGAAAGGACAAAGTGTTGGAACTAGAAAAGTGATTCTCACTATAGAATATTATCTTTCTGTAGGATAACTGTATGCTCTAAAAGGGAGGTTACTCAATTAGCTTTCCTGAGTTACCATTTTTTATTACGTACCTACAATTTAGATTGAAGGACTTTCTCATAATAGTTAGCAAAGGAAGTACTGAGTTCACAGTGCGTATTTTTATTCTTAAAAGTGTACTCAGAAGAGGAAGAATAGTTTACTAAAAATGCCGAGTACGTTGTAAGCAGAATGTATCACTTCTGGCAAAGCTATCATATGAAAAACATTTTGCTAATGATTTGTTTTTTTGTATGTTAATCCATTCCAAATCCTCAGTAGAAATATTTCCAGTAGCAATGGAAATACCATTTTAGGAATGGGAATTTCATCACACAAATACATTTTCTTTACAAAAGCTGTTTTTTTAAGCCTGGTACGTATCTTGAGACATTCTGCAGTTTATTCCAGCATATCCCTAAAACACCAGAAGATGGAAATTAGCTGTAGATCATTCTCCACTAGATCTCTTTCTCTGAGTGAAATAGCTCTTACTGAAGTTTAACAGATCATTCGTTACTCAGATTCTACTACACGAGAAAACAAACAAACAAAAAAACTCCACTTCTTTGCTGATGCTACAGCTTCCATTGCAGAAACTTTTACTGGTGTCTTTCCAAGTTATGGAGAAGATTCAGATATCCAAGTGTTGATGGGGACTTCAGTTCTATAGAACTGCTTTTAAAGCGAGGAATAGGCCCTAAAAAGTAGGCTGTTGGTAGGATATTCATTCATTCTTTTGTTTATTGTGCTAATAAACACTGGTGATCTTTTCAGGGGCAAGACTTCTTATTGCAAAAAACTCCAAAGAGTGAAGCTGTCCTCTTTGCATTATTACAGATCTCAAGTGTAGAAAGGCTAGTAGTAATGTGTGGCTATAGGCCAGTTCAGTTACTGAGTGAAGAAAAATTTGCCATGGACTCCATACTCCAGCATTAACTGTAATTTGTTAATCTTTCAGAGATCTAGCATAACAGCTAAAGAAAAGTTATCTGTGATTTAAATTGATCATTTAATACTTAACTTTAATTGACATGCCAAATCTGCCAGAGTAGCAAGATTTGGCAAAAGCCAAAAATCCCTAAGAACACGCTTTTCTGTGCCAAATATCCATAGGACATTCATTATGCGGAGCAATGTAAATATGCTGTTGCTCATGGTAAAGAGTTTCTCTGACTCATTGAATCCTTCCTGTTGATGTCTCCTAAAGTAATTCTCTCTAGGTGGAAACTCTTGTTCCACCATTAAGTTTGGCAGCAGTTAAAATTGAGGATGACCTGATTTCTCCCATTCTTGAATTCCAAATAGTCTGGGAATAGCTATGATACTTCACCAATCTCTTAAAAAGAAACAAGTTTAAAATTTTTTAGAATCCCAGGTTTTCATTCAAAAAGAAATCTTTTGTTTTCTTTTTTTCTTCTCCCTTCCCCCACTTTCTAAGTCTGTGACCTTTACAACCCTGCTGCCTAAGGGCAGACCCTTACAAGCACAGATGGAGGGCTTTCCTTCCCTGTTCTGCCTTAAGTTAGGCTGTTGAGCTCTTCCTTGGCAACTGTGATCTGTAGAGCCCTTGCAAGGTGTGGATGTGCTATAACACTTGCCGTTTCTGGCATGAATACCGAAACCCTAAATTAGTTTGGAAATGATGAATGCTTTTACCTCCACCAGGTTCTCCTTAAGTAGGACAAGTCAGATCATTTGGGCATCAGGGTGAGAGTGGACTGACCTCTGATCTCAGGAAGCTTGAAGAGGGGAGACAAGAAATTATTTGAGCTGTTTGGAAAAGATTGCTGCATTTGTGGATGAAGATCTGTCTCTAACCATGGGTATATAATATCAGATTTGAGGTATTTTTATTAATATTTTTAATCTTTTTATGTTGTTTATTTGATTTGATTTTGTTAAACTTAGGTATTCAGAACTACTAAGTCTTTAGGTGGTTTCTTTGTAAATAGTTTTGTTAAAGTTAAGCTTTGCTTAACTCATTAACAGAGTTTGACTATTTTTTTTAGCAGAAACCACTTATTGATGCTAGTGTTGAAGTCCAAAGAACTGAAATCTACTTAAAGAAGAACTAGCTTAATGTCTAGAACTTCAAAATTATTACCTGTAATATCAGAAGTCTCGACCTCCAAAATTAAAATGCAGAGTTCACTGAATAAGAATACAGATTCTTTGTGCACAAAGCTGTTTTGTTAGGTTTTTCATCTGCTTTCAGGACTTTGGAATCTAAAGTGATACAGGTCGTGATTCTGCTTGAGATAGATGAGCATAGATTTTTTTTTTCTGATGGGTTAAATAATTTCACATCTACAATCAGTGCTAATGGTTTGGAAAATGAGAACTCTTTTGTCGTTATTTCAATTAAATGTGTTCATGACCTACTGGAAGTATGGTCATTTCAGGATGCTTATTAGTACTTTTGGTCTTTATCATTCAACCCACAATTAAAAGAAACCATCATTGAAGGAAGACGATTATAGGCAATATTTCTGTGAGAAATCTTTGGTTTTTAGACTTTAACTTTCTTCTCCTTATTTTTAAAGTGTTCAAAATCTGTTGAATTCAACAGTTTTCTGCAAAATGTACTATCTTCCCAAGCTTTTAAGATGAAAACATATCAGAATGGACTGGCTTATTTATTTTTAATAATTGTCAGCAGTAGTGATCATATTTTAGCTTCTGTGCTCACAAATAATAATTGTATCAGGGCCAAATCACCTAGTTAACATCTAGGATATTTACTTTAGCAAAGAATTTTGCTTAGTACTGACATGCTGTATAATAAGCTCTGCAACAGCTATCATAGGTTGGTTATTAGTTACAGGCTGAACAAAATGATTTCCATTATTAACGGAACTTGTATATTCTTAGCCCCTTTGCACTATGCAAAAATCTCATTTTGTGATTTGCTCAAGTTAATTTAAAGCTTTCAGCTCAGGGGCTTTTATGTTAACACTTTCTCTTTCAAGAAATAATATAAGGGTTTGAATGAAAATGTTCATGAATATTACATGAACAAACTGGGAAAAAAACATAACAATCTGAAAATCCTTTATTTTCTTAGTTCGGGTTCATTTCTGTATTTATTTTTAAGTTGCCCTAGCTCTTGTTTCTGTAAATGGAATTTTAGTAAATTGCAATAAATGCAAAAATGAAGGGCCAAGGCTATATTCTTATATTGATAGATGGGGATTTATGGACTTAACTCCTATTAGTGTTAATGGGAATTAAGGCAAAATCCCAATGTATCATGGAGAGATTAATTTCCATTAGCTACATACATGTCCTCAGGCAGAAAATGGATTTCTTTTGGCTTAAATTATTTCTGTATATATCTAGATCCGTATATATAGAGAGATTTTATTTGTTATTATTACATAGTTAACCTTTACATTGGTATCTGTGTCCTTATGAATTAAAGTGAGTCTGGAGTGTCACACTGTATTAACCCCTGTGAACCCCTTCTTTTATATTAAAACAAACCAGAAAACTTTATAAACAGCATACCTCATAAAATGTGATCAGTCCTATGTAGTAATACCACAAAGATCTTCTAAATAACAGTGTTAAGCAACTCAGTCACTGAGTAATAATTCAGGAATTAGATAATGGTCTTATTTTCACAAATCCTGGTATTGTAGTAACTGAATGGATCTCAGCTTGTAAATTAGCTACCTTAGCTACAGGCCTGTGAGGAAAATGCTGCAATTGTTATACACATGGTATGGATTTTTATCAGCAGCTGACCTTCTGGGTGCTATATAAAAATAAGAGAGAAAATGCTAGAGGGAATGCACTAATCCCATAGCCTGTCATAATACACTGCTGTATACAGTAAGGTTTGTTACTTAAACCAAAAAGAGCTGTCAAAGGAAGAAGAAGAAAAGGAAGCAAACATAGATAAAAGGTGATAGGAGGTATGAACTTAGTATTTGTAGTCGAGAACAAATGGGCAAAGGTAAAAGCAGGACATAAAAATTAGGCTAAAGGCTACGTCAAGAGGGTCTTGGAAAAGGGAGATAAAGATTCTGGAATAACCTCTTATGAGAGTTGAGATTTGAGGAAACCATTTGGGTTTAAAAGAGCCTTTGAACAGGTGATGAATGGAACTATAAAGCCAAATTGTCTGCTGCAGCAGGGGTTGCATTGATGATCCAGGAGGTCTATCTACAGTCTGTTTAATCAAACCTGTTTTTCAAATAATAAAATCACCCTCCACTAAGCAGGGAATGAATGTTACTGCACAAACACTGCTCCCTAATAACATGCTGGAGAACTGCTTCTGAAAACAGTTTAGAAACCACTGGTTTGCAAGGCCAAGGGAAGAAACATGCCATCAGCTCTGCAAATGCTGCCAGCTCCATTGAAGGCCAAACTTTTGGCCATTTTCTGTAATCAATGCTTTTAACCTTTCTGCTAGCCAGGGAAAGATTACAAACATAAAACATTTAACAGTCAAAGATGTTTTCCCCAGTGCAAAGCCCATTTGCTGCTTGAATTCCTGAAACTTACTTCTGGAATGATCTCACACAAGTTTTATTTATTATTTTTGTTCTGAATCATTTCTAAAGCATCAAAGAAAACAACAAGAAAAAAAATGGCCATTTTCTTCACTTTTTTTTTTAGTCATATAAGGCCAAAAGCCTGAAATTATTTCCCAATTTCCTGAGCACGAACTCCAGTACAGATGTCAAGAAAGATTACAAGGATATTCTCATAATGTAATATAGCAAGAAAATGACAGGAAAAGCTATGAACTATTGTATTCATTCTCATAGTAATAATAATAACCAGGGGCCAGGTGATCTACACAGTAAGACTGTTTTTGCTTATTTCCACCTTTTTGTGTAAGGCTGATTTTCACTATTAATAAAGATTTTTTCCCAGTTACTCCAGATTCCAAATTCAGTTATTGGTACTTGATAACTTCTATATGCAGTGTCATCCATATTAGCTGCTTATGTGTGGATCTTCCTCATCCAACCCATTTTACTCAGATACTACCATTGCAGCTCTCATTACTCCAATTTATCTCTGTAATTGTAATTGCTGTTTTCTTTTGTTTTTTTTTGGCACAATTTAATTGCATTTGATAGAGTTTGTATATATTATGGAAAATATATGCCATCTCCAGGAACGGTGATATGATGGTTTAGGGCACTGGTTCAGCAAGGGGATTTGCATGGATTAATCTGGTCATGTAACAAACTGGACAGCTGCTGACCCAGTAGAATTTGAAAGGCTTCTGTCTACTTCTGACTTTGTGACCGCGGCTCAGAATGGCAGAAGCAAGTCCATAATACCACATGTCATGCTGAATAAGCGAGATTCCAGTGTTTTGGTCATTTCAAAACTGTAAGGTGGTTCTTACTGAAGATTCACTCAACTGAGAGAAAAACTGTGCAAAGTAGTTTCTTTTTTTCTGCTAGTTGCTTTAAGTGTTAACAAGTATTATATTCGTTACAAAGACATTCAGCATATTTTTACATAAAAGGCATATATTTCATCGTGTTTGACATCATCTACAGGCTTCATTTAGGAAATAGACATGGTGAACTCTTGAGCTTAATGCTTTGACGTACCCAAAGGTGAATACTTTCCAAATGTTCTATTTTAAGACAACTTAGAATATATATATAATAGAACATAAATAGAAAAGCTCATCTGAAGACAGATTAGGGTAATAAAATTCAAGAACTGTGAGTCATTGAAGGAGAATAACTATGATAGCTTAAAATCGGTTAATATGTGTTAAAAGACCATTTTATTTTTAAATGTAACATAGTCTCATTATTCCTGGGAGCTCAGAATGATATATCACCTGTTTCCAAACAGTATTCAGCGTAACACAACTGTGCAGACTGAGTCAAGAAATACCCATCAACAGAAATGTGACAGGAATAAATAATAGGCATAAGCTTTTCAATGTAGTAATTGGTTGCATTCATGTTATTTACCATTAGATCTTCATGTTCCTTTCAATGCACTTTCAGCACAAGCATTATGCTAAGCATGTTAATGCACACTTAGCAAATACTGTTGTAATTATTTATTAGGATCACACAGTTACTCCTGACCTTTAAAACTTAGAAAACCAGATCTGTTGGACTGAGGAGAGAGATAGGCAGACTGACAGACAGAGACAGAAGAAATTGCCAAATTCACCTCAAACTTGCAGCCAATTTTGTACAAATTGCATGTGGTAGAAATGAACTAACATCGGCTAGCTAGCATGTAGTTACATGCAGTTATAGGTATGAAGTATATCTTCAGTAAAAAGCAACTTGTTCTATTACTCATCAACATGTACAAACACCTCTGGGGAGAATGTGAGAGGTGGCGCCAAACTGCTCTCGGTGCTGGCCAGCAATAGGACAGGGAGTAATGGGTACAAATTGAAAAACAGAAAGTTTCATCTCCATATGAGGAAAAACTTCTTTGCTGTGAGGGTGACAGAGCCCTGGAACAGACTGCCTAGAGATACTGTGGAGTCTCCTTCTCTGGAGATCTTCAAAATGGTGTAAGAAGACTGGCAAGACTGGACCTTATGTGATACTGTATATAAAAGTTACAAAACTTATGAAAAACTTAAAGTTTAACTTGAAAAAGTTTTAAGAGAGTTTAGATTATATGATTTACCTCTTTCTACTTCCTCAGAGTATATATGTATGGATACATTAGATGGATGTATTAGGATCCTTATGTGATTGCTTAAAATTGCATAGGTTCAATAGAATCATAGCTTCTTAACAAGAGGTAACTTGCCATTTTTCCCACTACCTACCATCTGGTTTGTCTTTTGGGACAAATAAATATGAAATAACTGTAACCTATAAATATGAAATGTCTATAACCTGTATTCTAAAGAAGTTAAAAAAAGTAAACACAGAAAGAACCAATTTGAAGAGGTAACAAAGTGTAAGTCAAATTAAGCTGCTTAAAGGTTTGGCTGTCTTTCCTCACACCTTTGACTCCACAATAGTATGTGGATGTGGAAGACCAAAGGAGAATCCGTTTGACAGAGGGCCAAGCCCTGCTGTGCATTGGGAATTCCCATGGCACAGTGTCATACATGTCTTCCTGACTGGTATCAGTATGGTTCAGTAGTGCAAATTTAGTACCTATTGCTATTTGGCAACCAATGTTGGCGGGTTTTTTACTTGTCAAGTGTCCTCTGTGTTATGCGTAACTGAGGCAGCAGGGGGAGCCCAAAGATTTTGCTCATCAGACAGAATGACAGTGACGATAACAACTGCAGTGACAATGAAAGACATAAGTCTTTAAAGACTTCTTTAAAAAGAATATATCATATGCATATCCCTTTATTATTTAGCTGGTAATTTTAAATCCCAGATTTTTTTTCAAGGCTAATGGCTAGGTTTGGTTTTGCTTACTTAAAATCCTTTGTGTCAATTCGAGGAAAAATGATCAATATAAAAATGGTTTTTTTTGAACCAAATAAGTTGTTTTAATAAGTTGTTCAATGTGTAATGATTTAGAATACATATCAGAAAATAGTCCCCTGAATTATAAAGATTAACAGTTGGTAAAATACTGAAGAGTAGTAAATAGACTTGTTCAACAACACAGAAATTCAGCTATAGAACAACATAAAAATGTTTTTCATTGTAATTTTAAGTCGAAAAGATTTACATCTATTTTCAAACACCATTCATTTTCAATGCTGGGAACTAGTAAAACAATTAAATAAACAATAGAAAGTCCTATCTATGCATCAGTATTGTTGTTTTTAAAAGCCAGATTTAATTCTTTGACAATTCAACTGCTGCTGATCATAAGCAAAAGTCTCATTTGAACTATGCCAATGAATATGTTATAAACAGAATATCACTACCATGAAACCAGCATTTGTCCTAACATCAAGGTAATGTTCAATTGTCCAGACATGAAATGAATATAACAATATTAGAAGTCCCAAGATTTTGGCCATGTTTTGATATTTTCTCTATAATGATTTTTTTTGTATCAGATTAAATTTGTATCTTTAGTGGCATACATTTTATGTAACAGCCCCTTTTACTTTATTGTTTTTTTTTTCCTACTGTAAGAATTTTCTTTTCTTTTCTTTTTTTTTTTTTTTTTTCCAGAAATCCAGTAAAGGTTACATAGTTTGTAGTACATCTTAATGTTTTTTTATTGGCCTGCTTTCAAGGCAACATGCACCAAAGTATAACTTCATTATAAATAGGTAACTACTTTGTAATGTAAACTAACCTCAAGGTAAGGCTAAAATGGAAGTGATGAAACCAACTCAAGGGACACACAGCTCATGTTCGTTTCATTTACAGCCAAATTCCTGTCTCCAGAGGCAGCAGCTATACCGGGAAGGTGATTTTGTAGAGGCCAGTAGTATACAGCGTAGCAACAAAAGATACAAGTTATGATCCGATTGACCCAGGAGTCAGCTATTTTATGTAAAGGAAAGAATCTGTTTAATTACCCTGAATTGCTCAGAATTTTCTAGCCAGCTGTTATCCAGTATAAACATCCATCTGCACCGTAAATGCCACTAACGCCAGTGCCAGAAGAAGCTCTGGTTTTGCTCACATCTGGATACACTCTCTTCGGAGAGCTGTGCTCCCTGAGCATTTAACCAATCTGCCTCATCTTGAGTTCTGGTATTAAGCCACTATGTAGGCTACTATGTTCATAGATGGCACTTAAACCCACTCAAAAAACTGTTCTTGTTCATCCTAAAAATCAAAGGTAGCTTTATTTGCACTCTGCTAGCAACTGACTAGAGATTTCAGAAAGCTTTTATAGTTACCAAATTATGTTGTTAAGTTGTTAAATAAATATTCTACTTATTGTACAGATGTCAGAAGTGGCCAAGGCCAGGTGCAGCTTGGCAGCTCAGATTAGAGCTCATATTTTTTAACTTGCAGGCCTGGATTTTTAGAATGAAATCATTTAGCTCTCCAGATTGAAAGTACTATTGAGCAGTAAGTACTTAAGATGAGCAATATACTGAAGAATACAAATATTATTCTACAAATATTTGCTTAAGTCTTTCATTCTTTGTCATATAAATACAAAAAAAAAAAAAAAAAAAAAGAGGTGGTGTCTGGATTTATAAAGTGGTTACTGAATTGTACTGGAAAGATCTGTTTATCTGTCTAATTTCTTTTCCACGTTGGATGTGAACTCGGTCAATTTATTTCCAAGTTTATGGCAATTTTCATGTAGGAGCAACTTAAATTTGCCAACAGTCCTTTTTATACTGATTTAATTGTTGGATCTTTCTGTGTTGCTGACCCTGTGGTCTGTCTTCTGCTTTGCTCTAGATCCATCCATTCAGTCAGTAAAGAGTAGCTGCTGTAGCACTATTCTAATTCTGTGGGCATCGCTTAATCCTCTGATCAAACCTGAATAAATCTCCTTGAATGCTATGTCAATCTGTTTGGGATTTGCAATCTGGCAAGGCACCCAAGCTGAAATACTAAATTAAATCAATTTTCTACCTGGGAAGAATTGTATGGCTGTCCTAGTAGCATCTACCACAATGTTTCAAGATTTGTAAAGATCAGGTAGCTATGAGTATCACTTCAGTGATAAAGGTACCAAATATGACTTTTAATTTGTTATTTATTTCCTAACTTGGCATTCCTAACTATGACTTTGGCTACATTCAAAGATTTCATTTTGCTCTTACTAAGTAATAGTTCATAAGGGTGGCTTTTGCTCAGTATTATTCCTTTATCTTCTCTTTTGGCTGCACCAATCATTTTTAGTTCATCTGTGTTCTGTCATTCCAACTATATATCCTGATCTCTGAAATTGTTGGGATTTTTAAGCATTTACTATATTTAGATCTTTCAGAGTCCAGCAGCTTCTTTCTTCATCTCTCTATGTTAACTCTATTTGTCACCAAATGGCTGTATAACTACTTTCAAGCATGTTTAGTTTCCTTGACTATAGTTACAGTTTTGCACCTCTGGAGCCTGATTACTTGCAGTAATCATTCTAACACTAAAATTTGTTCAGGAAAAAGTGATGCACTTGCCTGTGTCTCCCCTGTTATCAAACTGTAACAAGGGCTCTAACTGTAACATTGCTCTAGGGTACTGAGGTTCCTTATTAGCAGAAATGGTTTACCTAGTAAATAAGACTGTCCAGAATAGCTTTGGTGGTTCTCAGCTTAATATTTAGTTCTACTGTCTTTCAACTTTGACCTCTTTCTTTTTATTTCTTTAAAATATCCAGTATTTATGTACTGCAGCCTCTGACTTTCCCTTCTAATAGCCATATTATAGATTTGTCTAAAAAAAACTTGCAATCCAATTAAATTTACCCCAATCTGAGAATTCATAGTGAAATTTTATATACCACCACTCCATTTTGGTTATGGTATTGTCTGTATTCATTAGCTCTGTGGAAAAAGGGTTTTTCTCATAAAGTTTACATCCAAATCTTAACTATATGCAATGATTTATAAATACTGTTTACCAAGTGACATAATAAGTTCACGTGTTTGAGTTTGGAGAGCTGGAATTCCATAAAAAACTAATAACTTGCTAATTGAAAATAATGAATTCAGTGCAACAATCAAATACAAATTGGAAATACAAAAATCTTGTCTTTATTTTTACTTTTTTATTTTATTCATTATTTTTAATGAATATATTCATTAGTATGGCAGTGTATTATCTGTTAGAGAAATGAATTGTCAAATGAAATATTTTCACTCTCTGCTTATAGCTGATCTTATAAAAGGATTTAAGGATTTCCTTCTCTGTTTTGTTCCAAGTGAAGAGAAGCCCTAGCTTGCTTTTAAGCTCATTGAATTTTCTTTAACTTGAACTTTAAATGTTGTTTGAGGAAAAATATCTTACCATGGTTGTCTCTGCAATGGATCCAAAGCTGTTTATAAATATGTTGCATGTGACATTAACTGGAGGGCCTGCAAAAGAGAAAAAACATCAGTCCCTGTTCCAGAATCATTGCTTATTGAGTGACCGTAAAAATATATTAACCCAGTAAACTATTATGAAACAAAGATTCGTTGGTTAGGAAGAAATAATGCTATATTCAGAACTCATTTAATAGGAAATTGAATAATTTCTAGCAATTAATAGATTTTTCCTCTTGATTTTTCTTAAAGGTACGCTACTTACTAGCCAGTTCTAGGATTAATAAAACAAGTTTATTTGCATAAGGGGATGCTATGCAAAAAATGAACATATTTTTTGAAGTATGTAACCAAAAGTACTTTGACAGGAGTTCTAGTGCCCAATCTATGTCACTTCTCACAACATTTAGGTGGAAAAAAGTGACCTTTTTCACTTGAGACAGATGCTATTTTTAATGTTATCTGTCATCAGTGGTAACAGAAATAAATTATTGCTGCCCTTATCTGTACCATGCTGACAAGAACAAATAAGAGAGAATAAGAGGATAAAAAAGAATGACTTGGAATTCTATTATCGTTTATTTTATATCCACAAAATGGTTAAGAATCCATTTAGGCTGAGTTTTCTGTTACCAGGAGTCTTCAGCCAGTTGTTGTTCTGTCTTATCCTGCATTTGTGAAGCATCAGGAATGGCAGAGTAGTCACGATGACAGCTGAACGATGAATCAGGTCTTCACAGGAGAGGTCTTAAATTACTTTTTATCTGAAAGTCTCTGTAAAAGTGGTGTTGTACTATTGCATGATAATTTCCCCATTACTTCTTATCAAATTCAGTCATTGTACAATGGAAACAAGTTTTTTTTTCTTTCCATCAAAAGTTTCACCCTCCTGCACCTTGATGTTCCTGCATTGTTAATGCAGCTGAACATTGAAGAAGCTGATTTCATTGTGAGCAGTCACTAATAATGAAGGTTCCATTTTGGGGGTTTGATTGCAAACATTTATGTAATATTTATTTTATAGTGTCATTGAAGCAATAAGGCACACTGTCACTGTTGATACTTCACAATCAGCAAACTTGAAGAATCAGGATGTTCATTAATAGTTTTGCTAGCAAGACACAATTTGCAATATCCAACCTCCTTTCCTCAGGATGATATTTGTTTTGCTGCTGTTGCAGCAAAAAATTACTATGTGTACTTTTATCTTTTTTAATACACAAGACTACACACATTAACTCAATTTATCAGCTAAGAAAGTTACACTTTGCAGTCACTTTGACACTATCATGATGCTTGCTTAATTCTTGAGAGCTGCTGACCATATTCAGTATTTCTTAGAATTGAAAAAAAACTTGATACTGAACATCCAGATGGAATTGCTGAAAAAAGGTCAAGGGAAAAGGAAAAAGCAGGGGAGATAAAGGCGGCAGTCGTTACAAACCTGGCAGACAGAGATTTGTTCTCACTGCCTGTTAGGTGATTTGTTTGCAGGCTAGTTTCCCTTTCTGAGACCTTTAGTAGTACTTATTTCAAATTTAGGATTGTATTGTCATGTTTAAAATAATATTTTGTTTTAAAATAGTGTAATGCTGTATAAATTTTTTTTTTTTTTTTTATAAAAGAACCCTAGATCTTTGCAACTCTGGTACTTAATTTCAAAAGCAGCATTATAGAGAGATAGTTAACAGCTAATTAAAAAGAAGGTCACAGGAGAAGCTAAAAGCAGCTTGCTAACAGCTGGGGAATTGACTCAAGGTAAAAATGAACTTCCTCAAACCATGATCAAGTAGAAGCATAAATGAGGCTGCTTAAACTGGAAATCATTTTCAAAAACATGAAATCAAGCAAGTGAAAGTAAATTTATAATAAGGTAGGCCAAAATTAAAAAATTGAGCTGAAACTCACTGATAGAAAAGTTAGCAATCATAGCTATCTACAAGGCATTAAAATAGGAATCCTGCCAAAAGTTGGGAGATTAAGACAGGAGAGGATGATTAAGACATAAAAGTATTCATGAAAGTAAAACGAGTCAGAGGAAAAAGACTGAATGAATTCTTTGTATAGGCATTTGTCCCCAGTGGCTGCCAGGGCCAGATACCAGAGCGATCTGTGTAAAGACTGTAGCAGGTGTTTCAGACCAAGGGAGCACAAACAAATTGTCATGTCTCCTCATGACAAAAATCTTTAAAGAGATTTTAAAAATCTGAAGGAAATTGTGAAAATACTAATCACTGTGAGTCAGCTGTCACCTGTGCCAGCTTTGGTGTCCATGGAAAGGAATGTGTTTTGTGTCTGAAAGATATCAAATTAATTAGAAAAGAAAAACGGTTACAGGCACTATGCTGGGAGCTGTATCCTTGTTAGTCTAACTTCTGCACTAGCTGTTTAAACTGATAGAGATGATGAAAAATAACACATTTAGGAGATATAGATGAATATGATACTTTTGTGTTGTCAGTAACAATTGAAAAAGAATAGGAGAATGCAAATAGATAAAATAAAAAAATGAAGTACTATACAAGTACCATATCATGAACTTGAATACTTCAAAAGTTTTCCTCAGAGCACCTTAGGAGGATATATTGAAGAAAAAAAAGAGATGTCAAGACAGTCAAGGATGACAAGCTCTTTGAAATGCTGCCATACAAAAATACATAGCTAGAAAAGGACTCTTCAAGTTAGAAATGTGATAAGAAGGGGGCAGATATAAGTATCTACAAAGCTATAAAGATATATAGGATCCACTTTTCCTCCATCTCTTAAAGTGACAAATAGCAATAAAACAAATAGCAGCAAAATGGTCAGTCACTATATTCAAGACAAACAGGAAAAGGATACTTTGAACAGTTCTAGAACTTGCAGAATGGATTGCCATAAAGTACTGTAAAGTCGAAAGTATAAATGGGTTCCAAAAGTGATTGAAAGAATATACTTGTCCAAATCAGTGGTCTATATGCAAGTCCTGGCTTAAGAAGTTCCAAAAGTAATGATTCCTAAACACTGTTTGCAAATACCAAAGCAAGGAACACTTTAGACTTTCCTGTACAAAAGGTTATTTTAATTGTTACCAGAGATTTCATTCTGGACTGTATAGATTTTAAAAATAAACATCTCTTCTGTGTCATATATGGACCTTGATAATGAAGCAAGTCAGTTCCTTAACCAAAATATAATATCAGACCAATAGACATATCAATAGAAAATATTAGCCGAATTATGAATATGTCAATAGAAAAAAAAAGAACAAACTGTAATAGGATTTACTAATAATTCAGTTTAAGTGGAAAGTCATATTTCTATTAAAAGTGAGAAAAAAGAAAGATGTCCAACCAATTCATGAAGTGATATTCCTATATTTTATTTAAGCACTATTCTGCATTTCTGCAGAAAAGCAACCTCAGCAAATTTGTAGGAGAAAATAAACAGTGTTTAAAAATTCAAGGAAAGTGAAAGAAGTCCAAATATTTCTTCATAGTTCCATAAGAATTTTTTTTTGGCCAGATAGACACAACATTGCACATTGCTAGATTATACTAGGTGCATTGGAAATCATATGTATAAAAATTATCTGCATTTGTGAAGACTAAAAATGAGACTTTTTAAATTAAATTCACTTTTGAATAAATAGTAAAATGAGGAGCTTCTCCAAGGAAACCGACAAATTGTCAGGTTCAATCCTCTACAAGTCAAGTCCTAGAACAGAAGCTGTGGAAAAGAGAAGGATCTGTCGCTACTACAGTCTCAGCTTGATAGGCCTATTGCGTGGGTTGAAGAGGGCCGCTGTCCACCATCACTCTGGGAGAAATGATTGCGCAGCAAGAAAAGCTATGCCTTTAGCTTAAAAGTTCCCTGGGGACGCTAGGTAAGTGCTCTAGATGCTCGCACAACATGGAGCCTGCACGGCTGCATCATTGTGACTGAAGTTACAATCATTAAATTGAAGCTATTGTAAATATGCTTAAGTCTGTTGCTTCTTGTGTGCAGGCTGAGGTAGACATCTCCCCCGCCATTTCATCTCTAATCTATAGAACCGGCAAAGTCTGTCCAAAGTTTGTTGTTATTAGAGCTTCCAAAGAAAGCTCCTGAGTGTTATTTATTTGAAATATGATGCCATATTGACTGCATTGTACTACTAGAAAAATTCCCAAGATGTCAGCAATAAAATTAAGGTTGTTCTCATGGTCCTGAAAGAGTTGCAACACAACCTCACATTTGTTTGCACAAAGTTGTTCTTAGGAATCTGAGTCAATGATATTTTTTACATGAAGACTTCATAGTTTGGTCTAAATTTGAAAGACAGTAAAGTATTCTCCATATTTTAAGGAGAAAAATACTCTAGGATGTGGGCTATCTAAGTAGTGGAAGTGTTTTGATACATTTTTGACTTGCAAAGAAATAAAACATGAACAAGAATTTTACAGGAATTATTCATTTGTGTTTTCCTCCATAGCTAAATAAATACCACCAGTCTTCTCTTTAGTCTGTTCTTTCTATTGGACAAATATAAATAAGCTATATCTCTTATCCCAAACCAGGGCACTCGAGCAAAATATATAATTATGTGTTACCTATCAAGATTAAATATGACAGAAAGATAGAAACTAAAATTGTTGGCTATGTAGGAATTTTAGGAAATTGACAAGTGAAATCATTGGGGGGACTGATGAGCTGAGGTCTCTTAGTGGTACTTGTTCTGTTTCTTTAAAACTGTTGATAAATTAAAAAATCAAGAAGGCAGAAAGTTCCAGTACTTGTGGAAAAAGTGGCAAAGTCACTTAAGGGGAGACTTATTCTTTGTGATAGATCTGAATCATTTTAGGCAGATTTGCTCAAACTGCATAGCTGTCCAGAAGATTTAGAATGTGCACTTTTTGAAAAAGAACAATGTCAAATTAGGTTTTTGTCTCTTTAAATTTCAACGGTTACAAAACACGGCCCTTGAATTGAGGCGAGTCTTTTGAATTATACATTCAAGAAGCACTGTGTTGAATCTACTAATCTCTAAACCATCTGGCCGATCTTCAGTGTAACCCCATCAGAAGATTGTGATTGCATGGTGTCCATGACAAGCTCCAAAATCCAATCCCCAGATGAACTGCTAAGATGTAAAAGTGTCTTGTTTTTAAACACTTGTTTGTAGCACTTCAGGAGACTCACAGAAGAAAGAAGAAAAACTACATTGCTTAGACTTTGCCTGAGGTCTTTTGCCCAGCACAGCTTTACCTTAGGTTGAACTTGCAGTTTATATTTTAAGGAATATAGTGTGGGAACAAGTCAAGATAACTTTAAAAGGAAGCAAAAATAATTTCAGAGATGCCATACATATAAAAGAAGCCATTTTAGAAGTAGTGTGTTGCATTACTATGCAAATATTGTTTAATATACCAATTTTTCCCTACCTCTCAAGAAACCTACCACTGGACTTTTCTTCAGAGTGCTCCTGGGAAGTGCTTTCCAAAGGAGTTATTCTATATGGTCATGATGAGTGTTAATCAACAATGTAAGTCTTTTTGGTGATATGTTTCCAATTCATTTTTCTCTTTTTGAGAAATATCAACACTGCTAACTCATTAAAAGCTATGCATTTCCAGCTGTAGCAAATCTTGGATATAAAGTTTATATATATAGCACTAGCTTTTAAAGGCATACTGATGAGGAAGTAATTTTCCCAACTGCTTGTTTTATCCTTGTGAGTCAGATAAATAGTGGCAAAAAAAAGAAAGTAAAACAAAAAGGAGGAGCAGCAAATAACAATGGCTCTAGAAGCATAGCTACATAAGTTTCTGAGACCCAGTGGCATAAAAAGAGCATAAAGGTCAGTTCTGAGCAAGAATTATGGTGGAAACACAGTGGCAGATGACTTAGAGGAGGAATGCCTAGTGGTCAAAGGAAAAGCTTCATAGTACATATGGAATAAAACCTGCTATTTAGTAAAATATGAGAACCTTCTGGAATCAAGAAGATACACAAAGGAGGAGGCACCTGAAGCAAGATAAGAGTTATTTTTAATCACAGTTGCTTTATATTTTCTAATAATATTTTTTTCTGGAAAATCTAAAAACTGATAATATTATTAAAATGCAAAATGTCTGAGTTTGAATGTGATGATCATGTGATTAATATACTCTAACTTTTGATTAGGTTCAGGCTTGAAGAGTGGGCACTATCTCTTTCACAGAACTTGCCTCAGACTATGGCTATAAAAGGTGGGAATTCAAATCCATTGAAAAATTCAGAAAAAAAAAAAGAAAAAAATGAAGCTATTGATAAGCTAAATTGTCCAAGGACTACATTTGTGCCACTGTGAGGACAGGAGTAGAGCATGTCACTGCTGAAGTTAAATGCTGTAGCAAAGATAAGGCAAGGCAACATTTTTTCAGTGAGACTATATATATATATGCATTTATATATATATACACACACACACATATATATATATATATATTTTTTACTGTTTTTCCAGAAATTGCATTTGTGTGAAAGGAATCCTAAATTACATGACAGGTTATGTTTGAAGTTACCTTTGAAATTTGGTCTGATCCTTGCATCGTATCCTGACATGCGACCCATTAGCTTATCCAGGAAATCAGATGGTGACATTGGCATGCTACGAGATCTTGCACTGTCTGTTTCCTTTGTGGCTACCAAACTAACAATAAGAGGAAAAAAAAAGAACAAAATAATTAATTAATTTAGATTTTTTGAATAAAACATTTTTTTCATATTTAATCACTTAATGGTGTATGAACAAGAAAACAGCAAAGCTAAAATTGACTTTTTAACTAGCTTATACTTAAAAACTAATAATGTGGAAGTTCATAATTTAGAATCAGCTCTAAGACCAGTCTGTTTAACTGGCTGTGATTTGGTAGCAGCCTAAGCCAGAAAAAAAGTAGTTAAGTTCTTTTATAGAACAGTACTTCACTACCATTTATTGTTCAGTGATTGTTTTAGGGTGATACCTACATATATTCAGTGGCAAATTGTATTCTTTAACATCATATTTGAGGTTCATTTTCCACTAAAACAAAAATGACTGCTGTGGAGGAAAACAAACTTACTAGAAGAACTATCTTAGGGCAAAATTTTTGTCTCAGAGCCACATGGCAAATGTCATCTCATATAGCCTCCTCGCCACACATATGCAGAACTCCCACTGACATTCTAAAGTGTGTTCTGCACACGTCAGGAGAGAAGAATATCAGCACTGAGATCAACCGTGTGGATTCCCCCCCAAAAAGGTCTTTTATTGTAGAAAAAGCCTGTTTTTTTTTTAGAAGTTTTAAATGAGTGCTGGCCAACTTACAGAAAAATGAACATAGTTAATAACAGTATGTATTTAAAGTGAAAGTAATATCATCTTACAACATGCAACTAAAACTGTAACCGGTTTTAAGAGCCTGAAGAAAGATGCAGAACTCATTGTTATGCTGATCTCTACTCAAAATTTATTGCCAAAACAGGAAGATATCTTTCACTTACCTGATTTTAAGACAATCCGTACTAGTGCCAGTTAATTCCTCTAAATGTGCTTAAATATGTCTTTATTTTGTGATGCATACAGAAAAGAACACAAACTCATAGGAGTTTTCTAACTTATTAAAATACTGAATTTTACTTGTTAGTAATAGACAATGTTCAGAAAAGTATGTTTCATCTGTAGCTATAGGTTTGTCTGCACAAGCCACATTCAGCATGGAATGAGAATGCTATTTTTTTTGTCCAAAGACTGGGAGGGATATTTCCATTTCAGATTTCTGTTGATCCATATGTGTGTTCGATGGTTACATAGCTATATAGCTACATATTTTCACTCATGCAAATAAATATTTTCAGTCACTAAAAGTAATTTTTAATTACATGGGTTATTCAGGTCATGAAAGTTATTATTCCATGGTAAAAAAGTTGGTACACTAAAAACTGTCTTCAAATAGGAATTGGGATTTAATATCTTAAAACATATAATTCTACTTTTTTCTGGCTTTCATACTGAGTTTTTGTTTTGTTTTGTTTTGTAACAAGCGTGGAAGGCTTGCACATATTGACATATAGACATACTATCATCTAGACTGTTTTGGTATTATTTATATTTTTAATTAGAAAACAGCAATTAAGTCCTTTAGTTGTAATATTCGCTAAAATTAGAAAGTTAAAAATTACATTTATCCGTCTTATTGCTAATCTAGTGTTATTCTATTCTTTGGTAAGTTGATTGCATATTTCTGAATTTTTTTTGAATACTTTGGTATCTGGTTTCAGTAAAGATGCTTCTTTAATGTCCTTTACTAGCTAACCTGGTTCTGTATTTTTTTCTGTGACTGGATGAGGTATTTGTATCTGATAAAGCAAGCATTCAGTGTTTTCTTTTCCTAGTGCAATTTAAAGTTACTGGGACACATTTTATTCCTGGTGGCCTCTGACATTGTTTTCATCATGGAACCTTCTGAGCGGGTCTGGTGCTTTGCAGCCCTGCAACGCGGAGTCATTTTTATTTCTGTAAGAGGTTATACATGTTTATAAAGCAAAAAGAAAAAAAAGAAAAAGAAAGTGGGAAAACCTAATGACAGGCATCTACTTCACTACACTATCTATTTGCAAGGCTGTGAGGAACCAAGCTCTTGTACATATACTGACATATAAAGAGACATGTATACATAGACATATATGTAGAGGTAGAGTATATGTTTAGACTTTTTATACTATTAGGCCTGCTGTAAACTTCAACATTGATCACTTTCTCTGAATGTTTTTCACATCTCTGAACTTCTTCTAGAGTCCTTCTGTTGTGGCATTTATTGCTGTTGTTTTCAAAGGCTTCCATGGGATAAAGTACTTTAAAATTAAGGTCATTTGGCATTAGCATTAGCTGATGCTGAGTACAGAAAAAAAAATATTATTGGGACTACAGATTTTCCAAATAGAGTTTTTGCGGCTTTGTGACATCATGGCATTGTCAATTGATGTTTAATATAATTAGTCAGTTTAAGTTTAAGAATATCTTGAATAATTTTATTGCCTACTTTGAAAACAATGTATTCAGAGTAATTAATATTTTTTCCATAAGCAACTTTTATTCTAGCAATATCAGCCATAATTTGTAATTAAAACTTTCTTCCAGAAAATTTTTTTTTGCTCTCGGTTTGATGTGTTCCTGAGTAAAAGCTGGTTGTGAATTGCAGATTTCTACCCTTACCAATTCCCTTTAATGGAAAACATATATTTCAAGAAACTGATGGGCAAATGTTTCTTGATCTGTCTATCTGAGTTGACTTGTGGACTACTCTTCTAATTAAAAGGACCAAGACTTGGTAGTTTAGTCAAGGTCAGTATGGCAGAGGATTTTAGGAAAGCCAACCTGGTAAAATACTGGTCTTTTGTATATAGATTATCACCAAAAGATCTTTCAGTTTTGTTATGTATTACTTCTGAAAGCTAAAGCTGGGCTAAGCACACAAGGTTGCACTGCTTTTATGAAGTATGAAATTATCTTCTTTTAGTTTTACCGGGAATTCTCCATATAGCCTTCTCTTCCATACATACAAATGTTGTGTAATTCTAATAAGGTCTTTCTGCACATCTAGAGAGAATCTGTTCTGAATTGTTGCATTTTTTTTAAAGAATTTTGTGCATGTATTCTCCAAGAACTTTATGGCATCAAAACTTATCATGTGATGCATTCAAAAATAAACTACAACAAATGTATGGGGAGCATAAATTAATTATTCATTTTTAAATTGCCAAGGAGGCACTGTTGCTCACAGGCAAAGTCAGTGAAGTTTTCCTATTTCCTATTCCTATTCCTAAGCTTTTTACTGGAGATAAATTGTAACTGTCAAGTCTTCTGGTCTGTATTTCACTATGAAAAGTTGTCAGCAAGGATGTTAACTGTTATAGTACTTTTGTATTGTGGATATCTTGTGAGTTATTGATAAATGTTAAAAATGTTTTCAGTTAAAAAGATTTAAACCATTTTCAAATTTCAGACTCAAACCATTACTTTATCCCTTTTTCTCAAATATTTTAACCCTGCTTGAATTAAAGATGGTTAAACAAACAAAAAGAAATGTATTAACTAAAGTAGTGGACAAAAAGCAACCAAAACAAATTCCATTTTTTTCCATTGTCAAGCAATGTGTTCAAAAATTCTTTGTGAGCAACTCTATTTAGACCATCAAAATCTAGAGTAAATTTTTTTGTTCCAAATAGCTTTTCACATAAAAATAAGCATCAACAGAAAATTGGAATCACCAGAACTATGATTGCTATTGTCCTTGAACCATTCTGCCTATTAAATCACTGCTCACCTAAAACAGAATCACAGAATGGTTGAGGTTGGATGGGACCTCTAGAGATCATCTAAGCAAACCCCCTGCTCCAGCAAGGACACCTAGAGCACGTGGCACAGGGTGACAGGGTGCTCCAGGGTTCTGTCACTCTCACAGTAAGGAAGTTCTTCCTCATATGGAAATGGAACTTCCGGTGTTTCAGTTTGTACCCATTACTCCTTGTCCTGTTGCTGGCTACCACCAAGAAGAGTTTGGCACCATCCTCTTCACACTCTCCCCAGAGGTGTTTGTACATGTTGATAAGATCCCCTTTCAATCTTCTCCAGGCTAAAAAGGCCCAGCTCATTTAGTCTTTCCTCATAAGATAGATGCTCTGTCCCTTAATCATGTCTCCACACTGGACCCTTTCTAGAAGTTCCACATCCTTCTTGTAGAGGGGATCTGAAGAGAGCTGAGCTTATGCTCATGATAGTGCAAGGCGGACCAAAAGTTATGCTTGAGCCAAGCACTGTTAGCTCAAGCTTAGGACATTTACAGTGGAATGTCTTAGAAATTAATAAGACACCTTGCATAGCCAAGATACAGACTTCTGTAGATTGTACCCATACTTTAAATTCTAGCCAAAAAGCTAGTTTAGGGAGCTGTAGTAAAGATGATATTCAGCAGTTTCCTCTGTGATCTAGGAATAAAATATATAGTCACTGTTGGTTCAAACTTAAGAATCATAAAAAAAATGGAAGAGGTATAAATACTGATGAGGGCAAGGAAATGAGTTAAACTTATTTAAGCAAAACACCTTAAGTCAGAGAGAGTAAGAATACTTACAGATATATGAATTGGGAGTTTGGGCCACAGCTACAGAATTAGAGACTGTATCTAGGAAAGTAGTGAGCCTGATGAAAGATTCAGAATTCAGTCTGAACAGCTCAGCAGTGTTGTGGTAAAGTTTTCATTACAATACTGTATTATGCAAGGGTATACAAGTGACCATGAAGGTCACTTTATTATTTTATGTGCTATTAATGACAAAAGCTCTGTGATATTGAATCAAATTCTGTGTCCAAGTTTTAAAAAGCACTAGAAGAAGTATTGAACAAAGCCACTAAACCATGATCTGAGAGACGGAGAAATTTCCTTACAGTAAGGGGCATTGAAAAGTAACATGATTGAAGTATATAAATATCTCAAAATGGAAAGTACTAGACATTTAATCTTAAGAAAAAAGGCAGAAGAATAATCAATGAGCTACAGCTACAATGAGCTACTCAAATTCAAATAATATTTAGGCACAGAATTTTAATAATAATGTAGAATGAACTGGACTAGTCAAGACAATATGACTTTCTGGAACAAACAGTTTAATAAGGTACAAGGTATAGTGTTTCATATATTAGTAGTTTGGTGAAAAGAACAGCCAAAAAATTAGGAGCTGATGTTACAGACCTCATGCCAAAATCTTCAGACTGCCAAGAGCCAGATGCCACCTTCTGGACTTGCAGAGCTTAGGGAAGAGAAGTGACAGGAGTATTTGGAAAGTGAGAAATGGTGCCTTCCCAGTGTTATTCTGCCCGGGGGCTGGGTAGCATACTCGAAGGAACCAGGAAGGTAACCTGTAACCCGGATGCACATTAGGCATGACAAACGCTGGTCCATTTTGCTCAGTTCCTTTCACAGTTGCGTATTTGGCTTGCCCACCAGCTCTTCTCCCTACATTGCATGGAATTAGGCCCCAGAATGGAAACTGCATTTGAGCAGTTGATAAACTACAGCCAGTACAAACATAGGAGATTGACCAGTGTTGTGAAGAAATGAACTAATGTGCTATCTATGACATCCACCTGCAAATAAGAAAGAAATTTAAGGTAATGATAACCTTGGTGTGAAAACAAATGGGTAGAAAGTGTCCAAGAACAAATTTAGATTGTAAATTAAAAGATTTTCGAGCACAGAAATACTTCAGGAATAGTCTCGCACTGGGAGTAGGGATATAAAAGCCTGTTTCAAGGTGAAATTTGATAAGGACATTTGGATGTTGTGAGAGGTATGACTATTATTGGAGGCAGTAGATTCAGTTTTCTTTCAATCGCTCTTTAAAAAATTACTATTTCAGAACTAGCAAAACAAAACAAAACAAATATATAGCCAGGATAGCTACATAGCAAGAATACCCAACACCTACAGAATTTAAATGAGAGATCTCAAATAACAGTATCGGTAATTGATTTTGCAAGGAAAGGCACAAGTCATTGAATCTAAGCTCCTGAAGTGGGCATATTTGTAAAAAGGAAACCTAACTCTTTCATTCCTCTAAAGGAAAATGATTGAAGAATTCTTCAAATGGAATTTCACAATCTCCACAAACGAATATATATTTCCATTTCTAAGTCTTTTAGAGCAACACAAGCCAAAAGCTACTCCCTCATCTTTTTAAAGAATGACTGTAATCCTACTCTTGAGTTGGCATTTTCTTTCTGCCCCAAAATAGGTCCTGTTTTTGCGCATGTGCATCTACAAATTAACATGTTTTATATGCATTTTTTTAAGTCATAGTTTGGAAAGTCATTTAAATGATATTGTCTTTGAGAGTATGGTATGTTTGGTATGTTACTGAAAGTACTGATTTTCACTAATTTCTCCCATCAGATAGTATGGATTGAAACTTTTGAACTTTTCATCTTCAATGTACTTTAATCACTTTAAAACACAGTATGTTGTTCAGCCCTGAAAAATGTAATTAGTTACTTGAAAATATCAACGAAAAGAAGTGGTGGGCTACTGAGAATAGTAATATGAGAAAATTTATAGCTTTCCAGAAGGGCTATGTATGAATATTAAAAGGAAGTGGTGCAGGAATAAATTCTCTCTCACTGACTCTTCCCAGTTTGCTCCTGGTTCAGCAGGATGACAGAGATGAAAAAGGAATATGGTGTACGGTAATGATTCCTTCTGCTAGACACTTACCAGGAAGATGCTACAAACGTGTACAACACAACAAAAGTTATAGCACTGCCATATTTTATCCAACTTATTCTGAGCATTATCTACAGGGTCTCACTAATTTAATATTGAAAATATTTGATATAAATTACCTTTGGCTTAGATAATATGTTCACTTCCTTCCATGACTAGAGTACCTATGTATTTTACCTTGAAAACCTTATGTAAATACTATTGTTGAAAGTCAAGTTAAAAGTCGATCTTTGCTCTGTGAATTTTCTCATGTAATGGTAATTCTTTCTTTCCATTAGCACCTCAAATACAGACCATTCAGAAGTTAAAAATTTTTTATTTTATCTTAAAAAGGATGCTTCAGACCTGTTTTATGATGCTTTTCGTGCATTACAATGGTCCAGTAGCTCTTTCATTTCATTATCTGGTTTATTCTCTGAGACAGCAAGTGTGGCCAAACCCCTGGAGCAATCGTATCTTGTGTATGTGGTCCATTCTATCCGGCTGATCTTTGAATGCTTTTAATGCACTTTACATTAAAAAGCTTTACAGAGCAGGCAAGGAAATTAATTACACACTCATAAGGAAAGCATAAACTGTAGCCAGCCATTATGTGCCCTGCTGCATCTCGCAAACAGCAATATACAAAGCATTTCATTAAATTGATCTGAGTTGGTACTTATTCACTGGTTCACTTCATGAGTACAAAAATGGTGTGGGGGGGTTTAATCTCAAGACCATTCCCTTGATTCTATAGCTGTAAGTAATATAATGGTGAAAGAATTTGTTATTTTTAAAATAAAAATTATTCATTATTACTACTTACTTAACAAGATCTGTTAAAATGATCTTCAAGTAGCTGGTGCTTAATCATTTGACCATACTGTAATACTGTGGTTTGAAAATTATAGCAGTAATTTCTCTGATATTTTAGGCGCACTAATAGAAAGTGTTTGGTAAGTTTAATGTGAAAAGTGAACACTACATTTTAGGAGATCAGAAGCGATAAGATTTCTAAAGGGAATTAATATAATTATCTAATATAAAGCTTTACGAATATTATTTTGTTTGACATTTGTGGACAGTATTGTTTCCCAACAGTTTTCAAGTTTTCTGACAGTAATGACAGTTGTCATTAAAATGCATTTTGTTAAGTGACACAAATGGTCTTCTGAGGTGTGATATGTCTAAACTGGCTACATGAAATAATTGTCAGAAGATAAATGAATTTCACTGTTTTTGATTTGAACAAACAAGATTAATTTCTGAAAGATTTTCTGATGATGTAAATATCATGGAATGGGAGCTCAAAAGAGATGCAAATGCATTTAAAGTAAATATTTTAAATTGCAATAAAATTCTCAAGAGGCTTTTTAAAGCAAACTACTGAAAATGAAAAGTCCTCAGAGTAAATGAAAGGCAAATGCCTTATTAGAGGTTGTTCATCAGCAATATTGATTCATAAAAAGCCCAAATCAATTCGGAAAAGTGGGAGCTCTGTCAGGGAATTACAGTTGCACTAATCCAGTCCTGGAAGTGCCCCCCCGACTCTGCTGTCCTTGTCATGCTGTTATAGCTCACACGGAAAGGGTTACTCCTGAGGGGGAAGTTAAGACTCAAAATTAGTCTCTTTCTGTGAAGCAGAATCAATCACTGTCTCTTCTTTAGCTAAATTGTGAACTAAACTCCTAACTGAGGCATCTGAATTAGGTAACCTGACCTTCTTATATAGTTCAAGGTTCATGCTAGGAGAAAACAGATTCACTCCTCCCAACTCCTCCTTTCTATTCCAGCACGAAAATAATTCTACTTGAGCTTTCTTGGTGAATGAATTAATTTCAGCCTCAGGTACCAAAAAAAGAGAAGTCAGTTTACACTGCTGAAAGAATAAATAAAGGAAGAGGGCAAAATGTACTGAACTCCAGCAATGCCAAATGAAGGAGAAAGATTAAATTTGCAGTGACTCAAAAATGACAGAGATTCCAGCTGTCTTTCCTAGAGTTTCTGTTAAAAATGACAGTAATGTACTGCTTGCTAATTAAAGATGAAATTTCTTTCGTTTATACTTGCAAAGTCACCAGTACCTAATGCAATGAAAATGCAGATTTTCATACATTGCAATGTTTTGAATCATAATGATTTCATTAGCTGAGAGACAGCATAGAATTCTTAACTAAATTTTGGCAGAGAAAAGACTGTCAGTTCAACAACAGAAACAGAAGCATTTTATTGCCAATAAGAGCTTAGGTTTCTTCACTGATTTCTCATATTCCTTGATTTTTCTAGTGGCCCTCTTATCCTCTTATTTTTAGGAAGTTCAAAAGGTCAGACTAATTTTTGATAGGAGTCATTCTGGACAAAATGACAATTCTTTATATGCAGCAAACAGTAAATTGCCAATTTAAGAAAATTGGTCATCCCTTCTTTATTATTTTAGTGGTTAGAAAGTAGAACTGCATGAAAAAATATGGAATTACATCTCAGTGCACCTAATAAAAGTGACCGTTACTTCAAGTTTGGAATTCTATTTTTCTGTTTCAGTGTCTGAAGAAATGCAACATTTTAGTTCTCTATAGGTTATGCAATAAATGAATTACCATCATTTTGTTATAATGTTCCTGATACCTTTTTAGCAAAATATTCTTTTCTCTTTTGTCAATACAGTTGAAAGTTGCTTCAGTCCTACAGACTTCCTCCTGTTCTATTTGCAATAAAAGTAAATTGATGTAATCTTTAGCATGTTTATGTACTGTAGCTGAAAAATCTCAGAATCACTATAGTATGTTTTAGCTTTTTCTAGTAGAGACAAAGACAGTGAATAATGGATTTTAAAGTATTTTTAAGTTGCTTTGATCTGATGCTTATTCTACAGGTCAAAGGGCTGTACATTCCAAGTCAGGCTTAAATATACTTGTTTGTGACTATGTATGTATATATATGCACAATGTTTTCTTTTTTTTCCCCCCTTAGAAAAGCATTTACGCTTAGGATAAAGAAGAAAACTGACTGTCAGCATTTTTCATAAATGTACAGGTGTGGCTTTCCACCTTAATTAGGTCTGGATTAATAAAACTATAGATTGTCTCTTTAATTTCATTTTCATGCTTATGACAAATTTATTGTTGCCAAATTTAGTATGTAGCATTTGAATTTTTCTCAAGACACTTTATGTCTGGCTCTAATTCTGCTTGTAATGAGTATTTGTTCATAACTTTCTCAGAAGGACCTCATCTCTGAATAGTCTCTTGTGCCTCCTCTGAACCTGATTTTCATAATGGTTTTAAATTCAGGTCTTCGTGTCTTAAAGTTTCGTAATTTTTCTCCACTTACATTTCTGCGGAGAAGCTATCCCAGGCAGGTAGAAAAGGAGGAGAGGAATGTTTCAAATATTTAAATTGAAACATTTGATAATTTTCAACGTTCATCCTCAGTAATGAGCAAAACCTTATTGTTGTGTTGTTAGCTCAAGTCTCTTCCAGAGACTGACTGCAACTCAAGACTCTTCCAGAGCTGACAGCAATTTCTGTCAGCTTTGATTTTGAATCAAAGATAGTCAGATTTTTCCCAAAATTCAATTTCTTTTTTTTCCTAAGCCTTATAAAACCCAACTGAAGTGAATGGAATTTCTTTAAAAATAGAAATTATAAACCCCTAATTTATAGTAGTTTGAACTTGCATTGCTATCTTGCTATAAAGATTAATTCACTTATTGACTAAATAATGGAGAAAAGTTGTTGAAGTAATGGGCAGTTTCAGAAGACTCAAAGTAAAATAATTTTACAGTATTATCTTTTGTAACACCAGATATGCTACTATGGATACTTGTCAGAGCTGAACAATTAAATTTGTTTTTGTGATTAATGAGCAATTCCACTAACTGACTGAATATGATCAGGAACTGACTGGTATCTTTCACCACTGTAATGAAGAATAATTCAACTGATATCAATAACATGACTAATATGAAAGGAGAATTAATTAAAATGAGACTTTTGCCTGAATAGGACTGCGTATTTTTTTTAACAAGGTAACTACTTTCCAAATCAAAGAACAAATTTTAAGAACAGAATTTTACGAGTTACAACTGTTAGGATGATCCTGTATTTTGATTGTGTCTCAAAATGTCCTTTAAATAATGCAGCTGAAAATTGCTAATTTTGCAAGTTTTAATTTGCTGCCTAGATTTTTAACTACTGCTGTGCCATTAGCCCATAAGCTTATTTTGCATTCACACTAGATTCTGTACTGTCATTTAATATCATTAGGTACAATGCTGATTAAGGTGTGTTGCAGAAATTATCAGAAAAATGACCATTAATCATCAGTAATGACCATTTATATAATTTGACAGGCACATTGTTCCTCCTTTTGCTTTGCTTTAAAAATCCACCTCTATGAGTTGAAAATCATAAATGAAACTGAACACATCTGGGAATGTTCAGATTTTTTGTGTGTGTGTTTTCTTTCTCAAACAACTCTTTTCCTGTTTACATGAAACTTTATAGAAAATCTTAGAATTAAATGATAGGGCTTTATCAAGCTTGATAAAAATTCAGTTCTGAATTAATACCGTAGGGCCTGTGAAGACTGAAGCGTAATTCAACTAAACACTATTCCATTTGCCTTAAGGAAGTTCTGCTTGTATTGGTACAACAATGTTGTCCTGTATCTTCAGTGAGCATGTCAGCTGTTTAGAAGCTGACACTTTTTTCCAATTGGATATAAAGTTATATGTAAAACTGGAGAGAAGCTGAATAGAGCTTGGCGACTCACTTACCTTAAGATGAAATATTTCAATGGCAGCTGCAGCCTAGATAAATCAACATTTATCAGTAAATAGAACTCAGGGATATATAGAGTTCTTTCTCAAAATGCTGCTCATGAAATTGTTTTGATTGGTCAGCTATCTATCGAGTGAATGCTGTGTTATTACTATTGTTTAAGAGATTTCAAGTGAGACAAAATATTTCTAATTGTAGAAATACTGATTTGATAGAGTTTTATAGAAATACATTTGTTTCAATGTCCTTTTAATGAAAAGTATACATGCTTGTGTGGGATCTTGCCTGATGTCCTTTCTATTCACTCAGCATCAGTCAGTTTTCTAGTGCTGATGTGGAACTGCACGTGAAGAATGTCTAAGAGTGTCAAAGGTGGAGTCCCAGGTGCTGGTCTTCAAAACCATCCCTAAACATCTCTCCCAAAATATTGACAAAGATTCTTCCTGCTTTTAACAGCTTAAAATTCCTGCTCTTAACTTAAAAAAAGCAACAAAACCCTTTCAGAATTTGGGATTTTTCTGTGAAAATTTAATGTTGATGTTCAATCAGCCATGTTGATTTATGTGCACTACATGAATGAAATAGTTTTTTCTTCTTTTTTAGTTATATGCAAATCGGCACTGCAGTCCTCCTGTGTATGCTGTTGTTTAAGGCAACAATAGGGTTGATCTTAAGGGTGATGATCAGAGTGGCAGGATTCATGCCACATAATGACAGAGCCCAGTGTTTCTAATGCATGCGCTGAAGCATAGTCCTTACTGAATAAGTCATAGAAAATAACATGAAAGTTAAAAACCAGTGCTCCTAACCTTTCATATTTCTACCAAAATTATCTTGGTCCACTACACATACACTGACAGTGGTGGCTCTTTCACACACAGAAAGTGGTGTTTAAAATTCCTCTCAGATACACATCTGCTATACATTTGCTACCTTAGTCTTGCCTGTGCTGTGTTTTCCATGCACTCTTGATTGTCAACTCAGTCTTCTCAACTTTGTATACATGAATCGAAATAGGCTGGGTAAAGGAAGGATATGCCTGAATGTATTCTGGTCTTTGTTATCTGCAGGATACTTCATCACTTGAAGGAGTAATTGCTGTTAGAAAAAAGGATGAAAAAGGCCATTCTGTTAACCACTGAGCAATTTTCCTGTAGGAAATCTGAACAAGTGCATTTGTCTTCACACTTTGATTTCAGGTAAAATTGGAGTACACTTATATCTAGAGATGTTAAGACTTCTTTTTGTGCAATGTTAAAATTTGGGGGATAAATTTGGGAGGTTAATTTTGCCTATAAGTAAGGAGAAACTGAATGCAAGTATTTCCAATTTATTTCCAGTTCTCCACCTCACTGTATGAGAGTGGCTGCATTTCATATTCTCTTTGTGTAAAAATAAATTACAACATCATGTTCAAAACAACTGAGAATCAGATCTTCAGTGTGTGAAAAATGAAGGAAAACAGATAGAGGTTTGTTTGTCTTACTGTAACTCTTGCAAATGCTTTTTAACAACTAGCATCTGATAAATCTGCATCTTGCTGTTTGCAGAAAAAAAAAGATTGTGTAAAGCATATTTTTATCCAGATGCAGCATGAAAAACAAATGCCCTAGTTTTTCAAAAATTATTTTATGGGATCTAGGTCCAGATGTGATACTGAAATCTGACCACTTTGTTTTTAGTTCCATTACTAATGGCATCAGCGGTAATGGATCTGACCTGGTGGCAATGGGGAAAGTATCTCAGAGAAACACATGCTTTCATGGAGGCATTATATAGAGGCTTAGATACCAAGTTAAAATTTAACTTACAGTACTGCATTTGCTCATATTTTAGGTGTTTGAAATCAGTGTTTTACATAAAATATATAGGTAGTAGAGGGGCACAGGATAGAGTGGTATCTGTGCACCACTTATTAATTCCCTAATCTTACACTGCTTGTGCACTGGCTACCTGCTTGGCATGCTGCTGTCCTGCCCTATAGCTGTCTGGTTGGGCTAACAGGGTTGGCAAGGCACACTGAAACTTGGGAGGAGTTTCAGTGTCCGCTGTCACCTACCCTACTTTAGTGGTGAGTGATTAGGAGGATGGCACAGAGCTTTTAGGTTGGTTTTCCGGCTTTGCTCAGTGCCGCTTATCCCTGGGCAATTCTGTTGCGTTACAGGGAGATTAGGATGGGAGTTGTTATAGCCAAGATGTCCATGATGTAAAGTTATACTTAAGAAACAAAGATGTTAGTGATTTGCTTTATGCAAATACGTAGCTCTTCATATACTCTTCATATATTTCTCTAGAAAGTGAAAAATCTTATGTATATGTATATATAAATGACATGTATACAAAATACAGATAACAAGCACATATAACATAGAAAAGAAAGTGTATATTTTCCAATCCTTTGTACCAAATAACCTCACAAGACATACAAGCCAACCCTTTCCGGAAAAAGTCTCTAGGCTCTGTAATCACACACTAAGATTGACTTAAAGTAGTAATAATTAAATATAGTCACCTTCTGAAGAAGTATGCTGATGTGACTGTATTTATTAGGTGTTTCTCCTGAGTGGTTAACTGTGAAATAGTGAATCTTAAAAATTAAACAAATTTTAATCAGTCAATTCATAGAAAGTCAGATACAACACTTTGTGGTACCTGTGAATCCTCAAAGAGGATGCTACTTATATTAATTTGTATTTATTATTATTGGAAATAAATTCTACATATGGTATTGTGCCCTGCAAACTGTACATAGGATGTGAAGCCTTGGGCAATAGTGAGGTGAGTAACATATGGCAATGTATCTTTTTTAATGTTTAATTACTTGTGATGTTCTAAATCATAAGATTAGCACAAGTGACAAGAGGCAATGCTTGTAGTTGAATAAGGGTAAGTTTCTCTATCAAGGGCCACAAAACATGGAAGGCAACAGAAGAAATCTTTAGACAGTAGGGTATATAGTCATGATTGCAGCTTGATTTTTTCTCAGGAAGAGTGAAAAAATAGTTTGCTTTTGTAAATGTAACAGCTGTATTGATTTTACTGGTGATTTCCCTTCCTATTTTAGTTTTAGCAGTACGACTTATGTTTGGGCTAATAGCAATAAACTCAGCCTCACAGTATAAGATGATTTACTACTCATGTAATGGCTCGCTACTCACTTTAAAGTTTCAGTGAGTTAATTTTCCAGTGTATCCAAGTGTCTGAGGTCGTCTTCAGCTTCTCTACATTTTTTGTCCTTTCCTCTGGCAGCTACATTCTGCTCATGTTTTATGACCTCAAATGGAAACTTCCATAAATAACAATATTGATAAGGACTAATATTTTTTAGGGGAGTCAATGCTTGGTGATAGCCCTGATTTTCTTTACTCAGTATAATGACATGCTGTCTCCATTTGCACTCTTCATTTGCACTATTTTCTCCTATCTTTTTATTATTTCTTAGCATTTATACTAATGCAGAATCTGGAGTCATCAATCAGGTAGCATCCTATTGCTTCATAAAACAAAAAATAATGCATTGTAATCTCTGCTAAAAAAAAAATGGTTAGTCTCAAAGATTGTCCCATTTTTTTTCTGTAGACATTGCTGGATAGACTGCTCTGCATCCTGGTGCCCTTCTCAATCTTGTGCTTTGGTCCTGTATGCTTGTTACACATGTTTTCTGTCTGTGTCTTTTCCAGCTCTCTGAGAAATTCCTTTTCTGCTGGTAACTGATACTCTTCCTCAGAAAGGTGTCTTTTATTCTATCTGTTCACAATATCTATATATTTCAGTGACAGTAAAATGACTTATTTCTTGTTTCTATCTGCTTTTATTGATTCTTCCAATAAATAGCATGAAGACCAGTAAAAAAAAAATAAAAAGAATGCAGAAGGGCTTTATATTATTATAAAGCAAAGATATTTTTTAGGAATCGATCCATAAGTGTATTATTACATAATATTCAACAAGGTGATTTGAAGCTTGTATTATGTATATGTTAAAATGAGAGAGCTCGATCTTACACAAATTTTCATTTTCTTGAATTCTCATGAAGCCTAGAATATCTGGACAAGAGTAATCTGATAGAGGAGTTATTACATTTTTCATCATGCAGCAGCACAGCACTCATCTCAAAATACTACTTGCTTTCAGTTGTTGTTAGCATCATTTCACTAGCAATGAATTAGGAGATGTTGAAAAGAAAATGTCACTACACAGTAAGAATTGAAAGATTTATGCTCTTGATTGAATTGCTTTGCAATTTAATTTTATTTACTTACAACTTATAGCATTCAAAACTCTTGCACTTCTTCCTCAAACTTGTAAAATAGTGGACACTTTAAGAAAATACCTTTTCTCTAGTAGAAAGAAGGGATGACTATTAAAAGTGTTGATCAAATTCATACTGGTGACAAAACTCTTACTTTGGTGCAAAGGAATTTCGTTTTTTTCACTGACACATTTGAAGAAGAGAAGAATTTGAATTACATGTTCTCATTTAGGAGAAAACTTTCTCTGAGTTTTGGAATTTCAACGGCTGCCTACGGGCACATCCTGCAAGGGAGCCCCGATGCTCTCCTCCTGACATTTTGTAAGAGCCCTGAGCACCTTCCTCTCACCCCAGGGGTTAGGCTGTCTGGGCTCCATGCCAGCTTTGCTAGTGCAGGCTTCCAGCTCTGAATCAGAGAGCAGTTTGATAAAAAACTGTAAGAAGTCTCAGCAGGGCATCCCCTCCCGCCTCTCCAGAGCTGTGGGTGTATTTTCTCCCTTTTCCAAGAGATGCTGGGGACTCGCTCTTGGTCTCTGCTCAAGCAACTGTGCAGGTGCCTGTTTACCTGGTCCACCACTTCCCTGGTTCTGAGCCTGACTCTAAGCTGCTGACTTGACTTTTTGGCTTGGCCTCGGACCTCCCTCATGACTGCAGACTTGCCTGGCAATCTGAACTCGTGCTTGAACAGGATCTGCTCTGCTCTCGTGCAGGTACTTGGTGCAGACACTGCTCCTGCCTGCTCCCTGTGGCTCCCAGCTCAGTCTGCTTCCCTTGCTGAGCATGAGTAACCTGCCCTTGCTGCTCCCTGACACTGATATCAAGGCTTTTTCATCAGGATCTGGAGTCTGTTGGCTGATTAATTCCATATAACCTTTCTTTTGGAAATTATGCTGGACTTAAGAGGAAAGGTAATCTTGCTTGGGACCTATATCTTGACCTTGCTGCTTTTTTTCCTTTTTTTTTTCCACACATGATTCTTAAGTACAGTCAGGTATCTCTGTAATACTACTTCCTCCAATATGGGCTAGTGAACAGGATAAAGAGAGAGGTGATAAACCTAACTGTAGCATGAATCTTAGTGTAAGTAATGCTAATGTGGTTACCTAAAAATATCATACAGGGAAAATCTATTTTGCATTTCCACAGTGCTGCCTACCATTCTATCCTGTCTTTCCCCATACCCATATATCCCCACATATAAAATGAAAAGGAAAAAGCAGCATTCCTGTAAAATCCCTGATGGGGGTAGTTTGACTGGAGCCATACTGGAACACATGCAAGTTTGACAGATGTCTTAAACTCACAAACTGTCTTAAAACTCACAAATACAACCTGTGACTTAGAAGACTCACAAGTATGATCTTTGTATTGACTCTACAAATAGAGTCTTGTCCTCAGCATGATCTCTTGGAAGCCAGGAAAACTTGTGTTAATGGTGTTACTTAAACAAAAACTTAGAGGAGTATTCAGTGGTAGAGTGATTACAATTTCAAATTCAAAATGTTTGTTGTTCTTGTGTAGTGGTTAATTACAGTTGCATTTAGGCTCTGTAAAATTCCTTTTCTAGCCTTTATTTGTGCACCTCTGTCCACTTCTTAATATCACCCTGGGTTAGTAGTCATTAATAAACAATGATATTTCACACCGTTTATTTTGGGTTTGATGTTAGCCTTTCTCTCTTTCCTCAAATATATTGCTGGAAAACATAATAGAGTGTTATCTGCTTAAACTCTTGTTTTCCTTATCTAAGATATATTAATCTATTAGTATGTTATTAATCTAAGATATAATACTACAAATTTGTGTAATATCATGAAATGCAATTGAGAATGTTTTCTCTGCAATGTTTTCAGAAATCAAAATAACAAATGCATCATACAACATCCAAAATACACTTTATTTTAATCAAATGGATTTGAAGAACCTTCAAAAATGATGTTTTTTCCCCATAATGTTTGAGCAGGTGGGAAACCTGGAGTCTGATTGTTCCTAGGAATTCCTCTACCTCTGCCTTTTCTCTGAGGGTGTTATGTAGGTACTCTGGTAGGCTGTGTCTTGCAGAATGCAAGTAGCATCCAACCATTTCCTGCTCTAAAATAAATGGTTAAATAAGGCTTAAATCTGGATAAATGGTCTCCAAAAACTTAGGAAATTTACAAGTTTAAATATAGTTTTTAGGCACTTCTTCAAGCTGTGTTAGACATGGAGACTTCTGTGGATCTGAATGAAAATCACTGACTCTGCTTTCCTCAGGTTTCTCAATTTGTATTGCCAGACTTAAAATCACAAGCAGGCTTTATGTAGAGATTCATATCAAAGATACATGTGGACTCTGAGCAGCTTCTCAAATGCTTTCTCTGACACTCCTACGCATGGATCTTTGAGCAGAATAACCATGGTCTTTGTGGAGAGATGATAATAATGGTTGAGATTGTTGTAAGACAACAGTTGTTGGAGCATTGAACAAAATAATTGAACAAAAATATTTATACAAAATAAAATCCCAGCATACATTCAGAATTTAATGTTAGTCAACAATTCTATATTGCAAAATAGCTGTGCCTTCCAAAACTTTTATTTTTCCACTTTTTCCCCCCTTGGAATATATTAGGTATCTTTATATTATTAAAAGCAAAACTAATCATTCAACAGTAGGATAGCATTTAAATAATATTCTGAGGAAAAATAGGTTCTGTAAGTACATTGTGATAAAATAATAATGGACAGTACTGAGTGTGCTCCCTACAGTCTACAGGGGTTTGATCTTCTACTTTGAGCATTAAATATTCAGTGCAAATAGAAAATTTTAACTGCAATATATGTGCATTTACTCTGTCCTCCCAATGCCAATTAATTCTGTACCATATGACCCAGTTCCTTGAAAATCTCTTGCAACAATTACAATAAAATCACATGAGAAGCTATTTACATTAAGTATGTTGATACAAAGCAGATCATTTGCTTTGAAAAGAAGGAAAAGCTTCACTCTGAAGATGTGCTCAGCTGTGAGGGGATGCCATTGGTGTGAGGCGACACAGGCTCCTCTTTCAACTTTCCTGTGTGGCTATAGGTGCTGTACATGAATAATTCCCGATCCATGTCATAATCTATTTATTGTAATACAGAGCTAGAATGGGTGTTGATAACAAGTGTGGTTAACTACATCAGCAATGAATGTGATGGCATTGAAGTCTCTTTTGCGTGTCTATTTTTGTTGTTGTTGTTGTTTTGTTTGTTTGTTTTTCCCAAGGTTTCCCTGCACCTCTAGAATGACCTGAGTACTTAAGCAAGTTTATTGTAACCTGCTATCACCACACTTGCAGAACTGTGTATTAAAAGAATACTTGCATTGGGATCATAACATTAGTAGTTTAGCTAGAAACAGCCTGCTAAGCAGAAAGAAGAAAATATCTTATGGACCTCAGTCTTCTACAGCAGCTGTAATTTATGGATATATTAGCTGTGTTTCAGAATACAAATCCTCGAGTGCCAGGTATTCCCTTGTAGCTAAACCTCCCAAGAGAAATGCTGCAGACCATTTCCTCTGTCCACACATCTCTTCTTTTCTTCTGTTTCTACGTTAGTCTTTTTTGACTAAATATGATCCCTGCCTTTCCTTTTACTGACCCGAGCTAGTAGTAATAGCTGAAGTCTGTATCTTCCCCATTTAAGACTATTATCCGTAACTTACGCGTGCAGCTATTTTGCGCCGCACGCCTGTCAGGATCACGAATGTTACATGTCCTATGGAAACGCGGATAACGCGCAGGGATCGAGCAGGACACCCGGGCGGCCGCCCCGCTCGGTGCCCTCGGCGCGAGAGCGCGGCTGCCCGCTCGGTGCCCTCGGCGCCCGCGCGGAGCCGCACTCACCTGAGCAGCACGGCCGCTTCCCACAGGCAGAAGCCGGAGACGGCGGCGCGGAGGC
>JAWLRI010001006.1:1587608-1607477 GCA_034781795.1 Crypturellus tataupa
CTCCCCCGGCAGCGCCCGGCCCCGCGCGCCGCCGAGCGGAGCGGAGCGGGGAGGGCAGCGGAGCGGAGCGGAGCGAGGGGCGGGCGCGGGGTGGTCCCGCCCGGGGCCCTGCCGAGCTCGCAGGGAGCCCAGACCTCCCTCCGGCCGCCGGCTGCTCAGCCAAAGGCGGCACTGAGACCCGCTGCCCTCCCAGTCCTCCTCTGCTTAATTTTGGTGCCCAAATTAGTGGGTCGTGATGCCTGCGCAGGGACTCAAGAGCTAGGATTGATTTCCAGAGACAGAAGATCATGAAGTTTTGGGGAATGGGGGTGCTCTTCTGCTTCCGCCGCTTGGGCTGGTGACATGTGTTGTCTTAGGGAAGGAGTGGGCTGGGGAACACTGCATGTTTCATGTGTGTTGGAAAGTGCAGCCCCAGTGGGCACAGGGGAAGTGCATCATCTTCTCTCTGTCTTGAGGGAAAAAGGGTCTAGTGCCATAGGATTGACGGACAGGGAAAGCGTCCATCAAGGATACTCCAGCAAGGAGCATCTGTCTGGAGGAGACCTGGCAGGTCCTGGGAAGGAGTGAGGGGAAGGATATTGTAAGAAGGGCATGGGATATTTATTTCTTGTGAGACACGGAAAGGAAGAATGAATTTACAAGCACAGGGGACAAGCGTAGGGAAGTGACATGACTGGGGGCCCTGATGGTGGGTAGAGAAACCCCAGAGGAAATCTGAGGCAAGCCAGGAGCTGTTTTTGTTAAAAAGGACAAGTATTTCTCAGTTCATACTGTTTGAGAAAATCAGGTGGGAATCTGTATGGCTTGTACGTGAGGGAAGGTAGAAGGTGTGTGAATAAAGGCTCTATTCGGAGGGGGACAGAAGGAGAAAAAACAGTAGATGTGGGGACAAGGCAAAGGTTCAGCAAGATTAGGAAAATGAGCAAAGCGTAAAAGAAAGTGAAATAAAACAGCGAATAAAACACAGAACAACTTTTACTCAGAATAGAACAAAAGAGATGAGACCACTGATTAAAGGAGATGCAGTAAAGAAGTAAGAAATGTGGATTTTATACACTGCTACAGATAGCAGATGTGCTAGAAAGAGATTATTTCATTATAAATCTTTAGAGGTGATCACATGCTCCACCTCCAGGCCTTTTCTGTTTCCAAAAAGAAAAAATACTCCCACATGTAGCATTCACCTCAGTCCTTAGCCTATGTTTTTCATTTTTCCCATGCCCCTATTTTTCCAGCTGTTGTTGGGGGTTGTTCTGCCAAGCATAATAACTAAATAACCACTACTCTCATATTTTTAGGTCCAGTTTGGCTTGCTTTATAAGGCTTCAGGTATATACAGGAGAATATACTAGAATGTCACTTACTTCCTTTGTTGCTCAAGCTTTGTTTTTAGACAGCGTGATTATGTAGAAGGGAGAACAACTCAGGGTTGCTTTCTATTCAGTACTCTAAGGTCACTTCGCAAGAAATGTACCTTTTTATTCTTGTCCATCTCTCCCTCCCACTCTTTGCTCTGGTGCTAACAATGACAAGAATCTGTTTAAACCTCCCATTGAAAACATAATGAAAAAAATCAAGAATCCCGGTATTTGCTCAAGGTCAATTTGGCAATGAAGGTGCTGTACTGAATCAGTGCCCTTCCTTTGTATAGACAGAACAGCTGATTCTCATCTTTTCCCTTAAAATAAGTATTTAGTGAGGCTGCTTCTCAAGGCAGTGCCTTATCTTTGTGCATTGTGTATTTCAACATTGAATTGGTCTTCATTTCCCCAGGGCACTGAGGCAAGTGCATTTTTCTTGTGATGCCATTAATTAATATTACCGACATGAATTCTCCAGTTCTCCAATATGAACAGTTCTATTAATTATAAATATGAGCTCCACTTTAGATATGCGGAGTTCAAACTTTTGAGATGTGTTTGGGGAAAACATACACTTGTTTGTGCTTTAAGTAGTAACCTCTCTGTTGCATTACTTTCTTCCACTAGTTACAAATGCTGTCTTCAGTTTTTAATTATTTCTAAGGAATACTGTGCTTTGGAAAGTTATCACATAAGTAGTGTTGAATGTTAAAATTCTCTTCTGAGCAGATTCAAACAGCCCTGCATGAGTTTGAAAAGTTCCAGTTCAACAAAGCACTCAAACTCGTACTGTTTTCTTCAGTGAGATTAAAGGCATAGAAGCATACTTAGCATTTAATCAAAAGCCTTAATAAAATATTCCCAGTTTTAAGAGCTTTGATACACTGTTATTTTAATTACAGTATTTTTATTCTTTTCATGTGACTTGAGGAAAACCTACCTTACACTAGGCTGAACACGCAGTGATGTCCAGTCACAAGAAGTTTATGGAATTAATATTTCTGGTAAAGTTTGTAAATTGAAAGGTGGGATTTGTTTGAACATCCACTTTAAAATTGAAATACATAGGACTTGACCATGATATGACCTTTTCTCAAATGTTAATGTTGTTGGTTTATATATATCTCACATCAGAAAACATCACTCTTTGAAACATGATGAGTGATGTGTATACATGAAAGCTAGTGTCGGAAGTCAGAAATTATTTGAACATTTGCAATTAATTGAAGTACAAATTGAAAGCACAGCTACGTTTAAATGAAGTTTTCACCAAAATATGTTAGTTTGTATCAGTCTCCAGTTGTCCTATAAAGAATACTTAGTCAATCAACGCATTATAATTGGTAGCTTAGAATACGGGCTCACTTAGTATGTAGGCGCCTCACTTACAGTCTTTCTTCATCCTTCATACAAGAAATATAATAAAGTTATCTGTATCCTAGCTAAATGCCATAATCAGCATGTTGTATAGCTAGTCTTTCTCTGGTGCAATTCATATTTAGGTATACTTGCAAAGTAAAACACTTGTACATATGAGTTTGAGAGATGTTCACCAAGAGTAGCTATATTAAAGATTAGCTGTCAAGTTGTTGAAGATTTAATTTAAATTCCCTGATGTTCTCAAAAATCCTGGATAAGTGCTCTGGCAATTTTGTTATTGGCCATTTTGTGTCTGTGAGTGGAAATGAATGTCTAATTTTTCACTAGAAGAAAACATTGATAGAATGTCACTATCATTGTAGTGGATTTTTTTTTTTTTTTTTGTCGTCAACATGGGGAAACTTGAAAAACTTAGAATATTTGGCCTCAATAAAAGATTATCATAGGTCAATTACATAGAGTAGCTCACTTTAACAACATGCAATTTATACAATGCAAGATTGTGCAGCCAGTCAACAGCAGTAATATGAAGAAGTCAATGAGCAGAGAGAGGGTGAGGGATTGCTGAAAATAGCTTTTGATGTGACCAGACAGAGTCCTTGTGGAATATTAAGACAAACCAATCATAGCAGTAATGAGAGGTGTTATTATCATTTTAATGTGCACAATCCTGAAACACATGTACAACTTTCAGTAAGTTAAACTAATCATGCTAAAAAGGTTTCTGTGAAGGGTTACAAGAACATTACAGTTTAGGGTACCTTTCTCACATAGATTAAAGCAATTTTATCTCTTAAAGGCAGAATGGTTTAGAAGTGTCTTTATATATCTATACGGGAGAAAAGATGTAAGGTGAAGATAATTCTTTAAATAACTAAGTGTAATGATCTAGCATGGCTGGAGTATGAGAGATGTATTCAAAATAGAGAAAAACCTACTTAAAAGCAATCAAACTCTTTAAAATCTTTAAATATAGGTCAGCATAAGTGCAGGGTTTTGATCCAGAAGACACTGGTAAAATTTGTTGAGCCTTGTTATTCAGAAGTTCAGACTAAATGATAGTGCCAGTGTTAAAACATGTGAATCTTTTAATACCATTATTTTTTTTTTTACCAAGATATATTGAATTACACAATTAAAGTACTTACTTACAAAAAATAATAAATGACTTTATAAACATCAGATTGGCTTCCCATCTGTCAGAGTTGAAAACCACGTATATGACAATGTTAAGAAATAAAGATCTCATGTATGTGTTTTTTTTCTCTATACACACTGTGCCAGATATGGACATTCCGGAATTTTAAGAGGATACTGTGATGAAATATGACATCACTGTAGTTTTAGATCCTAGTTTTACTGAGACATGTTTGATTATGTTAATTAATCTGACTTTCTCCGTAAACAGGATTCCCCAAGATGTAACTCACTCAAGTGTGAAACCCCAGAGGCTTTGACCTATTATTAAATACAAGGCTACAAATAGAATAGATTTTTTATGGTAAGAACAACCCTGAAATAGAAGGGCCAGTTTTAAAGTATGGGAGTAACAGTCACTGGAAAGAAAAACAGTTGTTCAATATACCTCAAAAAGCAATGACAGACTCACCAATGTATTGCAGTCTCTATTGCAAGAGCTTTTGCCAGTTTCCTCTGTAAGAAATATAGGTGCTGACCATAAGGTCATAATATAATATTCTTTAAAATGTATTCACAAGACAGACTTGAGGTGACTAAAATAAGTAGATTTTTGCCTAACTGTCGGCTGCTGAATTTAATTTCTAGGTATATAAAAACTAATTGTTTTTATTTCATGGGTAATTAAATTACCAGTATCTTAACAAGCTAAGGTATGACTGACATAGTGCATGCATTTTTGTTGAGGTATTTTTTTCTTTTCAAGCATAGGGAGGATTCTTAATTCTCAAATATAGATGGAATCCCCCAGTTCCAGTGGTAACTGATGATATAACCATCATGTTCTTTAGATCTGTGCTAAGCTATATGAGAATTTAATTCCTGGGGAGAATTACAGCAGTTAAGAGAAATTAAAATGCAGATAAATGGTCTCTACTTTACTCTCTCACTGCTAGAACTGATCCATTATTAATAATAGTGGAATATTTTAGGTTAGTAATATATCACATAAAATATACATACAGCGTGATTTTGAAAATATTTGAAAATAACAACAGAAGGAAAACATTAAAACTGCAAGCACGATACAGTCACATAAGGTGACTTCATCTGTTAAAGGCAACACATATACATAAAAGTATCACTGCTAAATTGTCAAATCTCTAAATATAGAATTTCTACTACATATCAGTCACAGTGTTTACAAAATGTATGCTTGTGTATTCACTTTGTATGAAGACAACTAAGCAAGGATATAAATAGAATGTAAATTTATACTCCATAAGTAGGCACCACTGGAAAGAAATGCTGAGGTGGAACTGAGACGTTTGTATTTGCTGTAGAGTCTTGAGTGCCTTGAAGCAAAATCTCATCTTTTGGGCTTATAAAGTAGAATTTGATGATGAGATTGAATAGAGTTTTAGTATTTTCTGCCTTTGTTTTCCAAAAATAAGAACAGTGATCTAAAAGAGGGGCAAGATTGCCAGTGAATTATTGTGCATGGAGGTATCACAATCAAAAAGATTTTCACACAAATTTTGTGCTTTGTTATTAGCTTCATTTATTAATCAAGGCATCAATCCGTTAAATACTGTGTTTAGCTTAAAGCAAGTGAGCTGTTCTACTGGAATCAGTGGCCTTATTAATATTTTGCTGGCTCAGCCCCAAGGGAGTTGGTTCCTGCTAGGTAGTGAGCATTTGCCTTTTTTATTTAATTACTCCTTGTAATCATAGCACAGTAGTGCTTAAACATCCAAACTGGCATTCTGTCTTCCCAGTGTGAACTCTATTTTTAGGACACTACAGTTTTTGCCTGTGAGATAGGTTTGAGTATAGAATTAATTAATAGGATAAAACTAATAATATAAAAATTAATTACATACAGAATTAACTTAGAGAAACAAATTGTACTTATATAAATTAACTCATGGATTTTGATGCTAGAAATGTGATTGTCTGCATTTGTAAAATGTAGTTTTGGTTGGGATAGTTTTAATAATACAGCTGAAAATGTTTGTGGATCTTGTAAAGAACTAAAAATCATTATGAGGGCACCATCATGTTTTGTAACTGAGGTTGTATTGACATTTGCACCTGAGGCAGGGATTAAATAAGGACATTTTAAAAACCTTCTGATGTTGGACTAACTTTGTTTCTATTGGAGTCTTTAAAATTTAAAAAGAAACAAGCAAACGCTGTAATAAGAGTCTCTCAGTGTCCGCAAACAGATTCAGTATATGAAAGTAAGAAATCAAGCCTGGCTGCTCTAGGTTTCTTCAGGTTTGCTAGCCCAGGTTTCCTTTTCCCACTAGTTTAGGGGAGTATGCAGATTTTTAAAACTCCAAGTACTGATATAGTCCAGACACATATGAGTAGAAAGGATTTTTTGACATACATTTTGAATACACATCTAGTTGTCCAGTAGTTTTTCACATAAATCTGTTTTATAGAGCTGTATAAGCTGTCAATGAGTCTTTGAATTCCTATATGACTTAATTGACAGGGTATCTTTTATAATAACCAGGGACTTGATTCCAAAAATATAAGACTTGAACTAGGTCTAATTTTGATAGCAAGCTGTTACTTTATAAACACCATTATTCAAAACTGTTTTTCAGAGATGTGACGGAAAAACAAACTATTTTTATCCGCTTTTTTCATGAGTAGCTCTTCTCAAATGCTTACGTTTTGATATCCATGACCAAATATTTTTTCAGGTAATTATTTTGCTGAAAAAATGATTTTTACAGTGATAATTCATTACATAATTTTTTAATGTGTATTACTTCTATGTGAAATGAGTGGCTAACTACTTAATTTGACTTGTTTATAAAGGTTTGGACCACTGGATGATTTGCATTTAGACATAAATTGCCGTTTTTTCTGGTCCTCCCTTTTTATTAACCTACTCGGCAATCCTGCACTGGAAAGCTCTTTCATGAATTGTAACATGAACATTATTCCTGATACTAAACAACAGAACTAAATTCTCCCTTACTGTTCTCCACAGTGAGTGAGCCATTTCCATTTGGGCAGAATACGAGCTATAATAATTTGTAGAAGGGACTATGCAAAGTGAAATTTTATGCAGAGAATATATTGCAATAACACACATGAATTTACAGTCTTTCTACAGCAAGACATGCCTTAATATAGAGAAACCTTAGGGTTGTGCATAATGTCTTCATGTGAGCGATCCTGCTGAAGGAAATTATGCACTATTCTTTAAAAGTACTGATGTATTTTCACCAAGGAACTTTGGAGTACCAGGGAGAACTTTCTCAAAGTGAGTTCATGTCCCTCAGACTCGCTCCAATACAATTTAAAAGAAAATGAATGAATAACATTTTAAGTTTGGGCTTAAGATCCAATTTCAGCTTTGATGGTGCTTGTAAAGCCAGCTCATAATCTCATAGTTCAGCAGATGCTCATCAGCCATAGAATACCTCATAGTCCTCAAGATTTTCAATATATTCATATTCTAAATCTGGGATAAGTTATGGTTTACTCAACCTTGCTTATATCTCCCTTTTTTGGGGGGGAAAGTAAACCATCACCTGGACATTAATATATAGTTGGTAACATCCTGTATTGTAGAAAGATTCATGTTTCCAATGTTATTCAACAACATAAAATCATTAAAAGATGCACTGTACCATTCTGATTCATACTGAAGTGCTTGACATTGTGCATAGTTTCTGCTAGTTCATGGAATGATTCAGAGACTAAATTGTAACTCAATGAAATTAATATCAATGATCAATAAATTAAGCAAAATCCAGTTTCTGTAAAAGGAATAGTTGTTATTTGATCTGAAACCACATTCTCAGGGAGAAAAAAAGTCAATGGTGCATGATGTATTTGTATATAATAGTCAACAACACATATTTTCATTACTGGCGTCACATCTTAAGGATAAGGGATTGCAAGTGTTCACAAAAGAGAGGATGTTTTTCATTCCAAAGTAAATGTTCTATAGCTAATAACTTTCCTTTTAGCAGTGATTTTAGTACAGTCTTATGATTGGACAATTTGCCAATGAATTTTATTTTCATTTCATACTATTTATTTTATTATTAATTATCAAAGGTCATAAGTCAAGACATTAAAATCTGCAAGCATACCACAGCATTCAAATGCCAGTGATTAGTCATGGTTATTGTAATCTTGGATTATTTTAGCATATCTTAATTTAGTTTGTCTCAGTTTTATTTTATATTATGGTTATTTTAGCTTCCACTTATCTGTTTTCATACAGAGTGCTAGCAATAGTGTTAACTATAAATGTGAATGCCCTAGGACACAGGAAACTACACTATAGAGTTTGCAGTCATTTTTTTTTATATTAATATTATTTAAGATTCTACATGACTTTGTCTAGTACTAAGGATACCTTGCTATTTCAGGCAATCATACTAGCATGCGTTCCAGTATAAAATTATGTAAGCCATTTTTTTGCTGCTACCCTCAGAAGCATAGTATCTCATTGCTTTGATGATAAGAAACTTTTTTTTTCTAATTTCCGACATTGATTCATTCCCAGTAAATTTACATCTACTTGTGATTTTCTGCTTGACTGTGCTTTTTGTCAATATTAAGATTTTTTTTCAATTGTGTTTACTTCAGGAAATGTATTTAGAAAGCTTTTATTTTGCATGACCAAATGGACCAAGCTCCTTCAGTCTCCTGAGAAACTTTTATCTGCTTTTTCATGTTTGAATTCCTCTTTCTTAAAGTTAAATGATAAGAAAAAAAAATGGAGTATACCAAGTAAGCACAGTCCAGGACTTTACAGAGTGGCGCTACTACTTTCCTAAAAAATAACTGATGCCAAAGTTAGTATCAATACAACCTCTGTATTGACTTTACTGCATCATTTGGGCAGGGAAAGCTCTGGTGTCTGTTTCTACCCTGCGATCACACCAGGCAGATGGGCCATGCAGAACTGGGCAGAATACTCTTCTTTTGCTTTAGCACCTACTTGCTGATTTGGCCTACTGAAAATATTAGAGCTATAATGAGTAGGCATACTGATGCTGTTACAAGGTGGACAGAATAAAAGGAGGGCCAGCATGCAAAATGATGGATTCTGCTTCTTTAATGCATATTCCAGATTGCAGTCAGGGCAGTTCTGCATAATAGTGCCTGCTACTTAGCCTTCCAATTACTCAAAGATTGATCAGCTCACTTCAATCTATTGATGTAGTTCAAATACCAGTGAGAGTTATGCAAGGAATAAAATTTCAGACCCCTCAATGCACACCTCCAGTGATGCATTCCTACACACTTATGTCAGGGCCCTGAGGACAAAATGGACCTTAGGGACCCAGACCTGCCTCACCTGGAACCTGTACCTGACTTAAACGTATCTTACTGGTCCTGACTAGCCTCACCTGGAACCTCCCACACACCCTCCCCCCAGCACCCTATTTCAGCTGAGCCCCAGGGCTATCACTCTCTGGGTGCTAGAAGATGAATGCTCTGATCCTGCTGCTTCTTGCTGGACTGTGTTGTAGCCTTGTTTCCAGTCCCATCTTTTGCTGTTGCAGGCCTGGTTCTTCGCTTGTAGGCTGCCAGTGGGTGTTGTTGCTGGCCCCTGGCTCTGTGGATGCTGCTCAGATGGAGCAGGATGGCACTCCTGTGTGCAGGTCCAGCACAGGCTGGCCTTGCCCTTGGCCCTGGCCTGCCTGCCCTGAGGGAGCTATGAGCTCTTGCTGCTCCCTGGTAACTGGCTGCACGTGCTGAAAATTCCTTAGCTTCTAGGAAACTGGGGTGTCTGTCTGTGAGAGTGCTTTCAGAAGTGGGTACAGACGGCTTCTGTTCTCACATGGTAGTAGCTTACACTTTCTTTGAGCCTACAAATGCCTGGGCTTTGAAGGCTTAGCATCACTGCATGCAGCTTATCATATCCATGTCTATGCAGGTTGATGACAGAAAATAGTCTTTATTGTCCCTTTGCCTCCAATGGTATGTAATCATGTCTTGTTTTCAAATCCCAAATCATTAAACTGTTGATATGTCTGGTTGAATTATATTTTTTCAGTATTAATACATATTTATTACAGCTATTGTACAGAAATGTGTGATTTCATGAACACTATCATTCTACTTCAAATGCTGATATGCTCTTCATAAAGAAGATAAATAGCTATAGTCTGATGGTGGATGCTAGGATTCTACGTTAAAAAGTACCGCGCTAAAATATAAACAAAGCTTAGGATGCTTATATGAAACACGTTTAAAATTCATTGACTTACTAAAGCAAAAACTTGTTCACCTCCTACAGAACAAGAGTTTGAGAAATGCACCAGACAATAAAATGTCTGCAAAACAATTCATGTTTTCTTGGGGTTAAGGGAGAGCTAAGTAGACTCTCCTCAAACACAGCCCACACCAGTCTGCTATAATTCACATGCCAGGTGGAGGCTGGTGTAACTGCAAGCAGCATTGAGAATCAGCAGGTGAATTAAATTATTTGATTGAGCTTAACAAGGTAGCTAATAAAAGCTGGACCTAGCTGCTGCTGCTATTTTCTTTACTTCAGGGCAAGTAGGTCAGATAGGTGGTGGCTCTAACTTGCTGGAGAAGTATGGATACTGAAGACTTAAAAGGTGCTTAACTGAAGGGCTTCACTCATGCTCCCTTCCTCTTCTTTTTGTTTATGAGTTATTTTTTGGTATTGTATTGATTTTTTAATGAAGGTTGTGAGGGTTGGCTTGTTGTTTCCTTTTGAAGACTGCTCTTTGAAGTTGCCTTAAGAAGGGCTAACTTTATGTGTTCTTTGTTGTTAAATTTTTTAGTTAATGATTAAAATTAAGGCGTACGGGGTCTTCCACATGTAGTAATTGTTCTGAGGTCAGAGAGCCTGACGATGTTAACTTTTTATGCTCTCTTGATAATGTTTGTCTCTGACAAATTCTAAGAGTGTGTTGAAATCTTAAAAAAAATCCTTTTGAGGCCTTTCAGATTTTCTTTTTTTTAGCTTTGTCTGTGATTCTCTTGATTTTTATTATCCCCTGAGAGCACTTTGAGAAAGTCTGTGCTTTTATGTAGCATTTTCTTTCTCCTGTGGTTGCTAGTGCGGAGTCTGCTGTGCGGAGAGCAGAAGTGTGGGAGTCTGGGCTGCGGATTGCTCCCTGGCCCATAGCATGAGGAAGGTGCCAGTGATTTTTGGGCTTTCTCCACTGCTGTTATTTTTCTGTTTGCACTTTTCATTGTGTTAATTCTTAAATCATTCCCCCTCCTGGCTTTTACTGACTTCTGTAGGGCTTGGACTAGATATAGCACTTCCTAAGTTGGTATTGGTTTTATTTCTGTATGACACCTTGATGATCCACGTTGAAACTGTTATGAGTATTGATAGGAATCTATCGTCGGTATGCAAAAGTGATATTGTAGAGTGATTCACACTTCCAGTTTAGGGTTTAATATGTCTATCCTAGGTGAATAATGCTTGGTGGATTTTTGTGAACTATTTCTAAAAATAAGAGAAAATGAATGAAGAATTGCAGTCTGAATGTGTGAATAGCCTTGCATTACAAATGTAGCATGTCAGTTTCCCAGGTAGGATTTCTAGCAGTGTAAGGTCTATTAGTAGGCAATGGCAAAAAGCACATTAGCTATGCCTCAGCAGAGTTAGAATAGACTCTGAGAATATGAATTAAAACTGAGACTATCACTGCTTTTTTCCTTGCCTTGGTCTCTGCCAGTTTCATGTCCTCTTAGGGAAATGGAATGAAGTATTTTAGTCAACAAAAGATTTGAATGCTATTCTCAGAAGAAACTCTCTGTTTTGTGGAATGTGTTATATATAAAAAAAAATCTGTTTGATATAGCCTGTTGTAAAATTTTAACATCAACTGGACAGCAAAAGAAGCTGGAATAGGATGCATCCTGAAATCTAGATGAAGTTTTGTAACAGGAAGAGTCTGTATAGCTGTTTGCAAATTGGTTATAATATGTTTTTCCCCCTAAAGTCTAAACTGGAGAAAAAATATCTTTTTTAATCTGCTAATTGGCATAGCTGACTGATCAAATATAGAAAAAAAACAGCCCAGCTTGTTGAATGTACTTTTAGTGACGATGTAAAGAGATTGCATTCGTGAGACATTACTGATGAAATTTTCAGCTAGCATCGACCAGCTGGAAACATTACCCAGTTTACGTGAATGCCAAGATACTTCTGCTAAAGGAAGATCTAAAGTATTGTTGATATATGGAAGTCAGTAAAAATAACTCATTCAGCAATAGCTTTTAAAGGATTCTTTGAATGTCTTTTCAAGAGATAGAGCAGAAATATGCACTTAAGAAAAAGCTGTTGCCTCCATTTAATCTGAACAACATTCAGCAACAGTTGTAGCAGATAATGTTCATGTTGATTAGAAAAACTTTTTCTACCACTGAAGAAAAACTGCTTATAAGCTGCATTTGCGAAGAAGTGCTAATATAAAGATATATACAAAATGAATTCAAAGCTGTCCGTGCTGTCGGTCTTTAAAGCATTTGAATTTTACATTTCCTCAGCAATTAGTAGATTTCTTACCTGTTTAATAATCTGCTTCAGTAACTTACAAAAAATTACAGCGGTTAGAATGAAAACTTAAAAATAGGATGTGAGAAATTTTGTGTTCAGAAATATTTGAATATATGTGTCAGGAATATTGACTGCCACTATTATAGTTATTTTTCTTTCAGCATTAGAACATCAGGGAAAGTATTTGTAACCTATATAATCGGAATTCTGCAATGGATGCAGGGAAAGGAGGAAGGCTCTATGAATGTATTTAGACTTGGCAATTATCCAACAGCAGACAACCTAAGCGGTTATGTTTTTACAGTGTGTATGTTGTGAGCTTTTTTTCCTCAAATCATATTATTTAACATTGCAAAGAAGAAATATTAAGCAGTGGGCTCTGAAAAGACCTTCATTTTGACAGAGGCAGTATGACCTGTGATTCATAGTGCCCTTTATTAATGGTAGTGCATTTTGGCTTACTACTACAGAACATGTTTTCTAGCTGCCATGCATTTCTACCTATCTGTGGGAGCCTGCTTTGAATAAATGAAGGCCTTAAGGTGAAACAAATGTAAGGGGTTATTAAAGTTAATAACAAAGCTACTTGATGGCTGTAGGTAGCTATAATAATCTTTGTGAAAAGAATGCAAATATGAATGGCATCCCTAAGTTAAATACAATGTGGATTTCTTGCAACAGAATAACAGAACAGTTATTCTTCCTTTGGAAGCCCTGAGACATTTGGAACCTGGCAAAAATTATTCTTACTAACCTACAGAGATTAGAAACAGACTTCTTGGGTTTTGTTAAGGTGAACCAGATTCTTCTGGACATGAAAGGCACAAGTCTTTGAAATGCTTCGCAGCAATAAGCTGTTCTCAAGGGGTTTATCTCACCAGGAATGAATGAGCTGTCTTCCTGACAGCAACACCCTGCAGGATTTTTCAGCCTTATGTTCAAGGCATTTGTGTTGCTTTCTTTGTTTTTAAGGTACAACTATACTATGCAAATGTTTCAAGCTATGTGCTGCTGTTTTGTTTTTTGAGTATTGAAGGAAGGTAAATAGAGCACTTTGGAAGAGCTATGAATACCTTGGTATGAAAGAATGTCTTTACAAGGCTATGGTTGTACAGGGATATAGACTGACCACTTGCAGATGTTGATGCTTTATGTCAAGGTGATTTCTGAACAATATGTGTTTATTGCTTTGCAGCTGGGGAACTGGGGCTACGAGATTTTTATTTTTCTTATTTCTTTTAAGAGAATATCTTTGAAACTTTTTTCTTTATTTTTTCTTTTTCTTTTTGTAGGTGGGGTATTGTCATAAACTAGGGTCAACTTTGACTAGTAGTGATTGAAATACAAGATTCCTCATAGGAATCCAGGTAAAGCCTGAAGCTGCTTTTCAAAGAAGCCTATGAAATAAAAAACTATTTAGGAATGAGATGCTTAGAGCCCATAGTTAAGTCTTTAGATATTACATTTCCTCTACCATGAATTTTCATCTGAAGCTAAAATGCATAGTCTATTTTCATGAGGATTCAGTATCCCCGATATCTGACTTGAGGGCTTTTATATCTGCATATATTTTATGAATTTCCAGTAAATACCATTTGAGTAGTCGGTGGAATTCTTTACATATATTTAAACTTCTTTAGTCTGGTGAAAAGTTGTCAGTTGTTTTTGCTATATTAGTTGTGTAAGTAATGAAGCATTATTCACTTGTACAAACAGTATAAATCTTTGTTGTAGCATTAATCAAGTTTTTCCCCCACTGTATCCCCTCTGCCTCTTGTCTTGGGTGGCCTTAAAGGAGAGGACAAAGGCTGCAGACACATCTGCTTGCCAAGCTCCTTGCTGAATTTCTCTATCTTGAACGTTATTTAAAAAACACAGTAAGCTATGGAGGAATATTTAAGAGATACTCTAGAGAAACATGTAATTTTTACAAGTGTGTAGATGTGAAAAATCTATTAAATAAGCTTAGTGTTGAGTATCAATATTAAAAACAAAGCAAAACCTTCACCTGTGCCCTCCAACCCTGCAGGAGGTGGTAGATGGTTCTGCAGTTATTTTGATCAGGCTTTCTTCTCGAAAAATGCTTCATGTTATGCTATTCTTGCACTGACTACTAAGAACACCAAATTAGTGGAAAGCAAGTGTCTGCATGCTTGCCAAAGTGAACTGGTGACGAAAATAACTTGCCACCTTGCTGGATTTTCCTTGGTAATTTTCCTTTTCATCCAATGGGAAACAGAAGGTGAAGAAATAAAGATTCTTTTTGGCTTTCGGTTCTGACATATAATTATTACTTCTGTTAAGTGAGAAGGCAGTCTGCTGAGGAAACTTGCAAGTTGTGTGTTTTTTTTTTTTTAATAGTTTTTGATTCAAACTTTAGAAGGAAAAGACATGAACTGACTGTGCATAAACAGACTAATTCCTCTTTTGGTTGCTATCTTTCCACTGAATACTAGATTGGGGTGGGGGGAATAGGAATGTAGCAAAAAGTGAAAATGGAAATAGAAGGCAGAAGCTAGAGTGTTTAATTTAGGCACACTTCTGCCTGATGTGCTTCTCTCTTTTGATATTACCCTCTCTCAAAGAGAAGATGTGATCATGCAATAAATATCTACCATCTTCAAATAACTTTCTCTCCTGAAAAGAAAACCATGCTACAAATTTTCATGACTTGAAAGACTTGTGAAGAGAATTCCCAGTACAATTGCACTAACTTGTCAACTGATGGATATAGAGAGGAAAATGCAGGCAAGGCAGTTTAAGGTTTTTATTTGTGTTTTTCTTAGAACGGTGTGTGTGCATGTGATGCCTTCTTTAATACAAAAATTCACAAAGGCTTCGGAAAGGATTCTTCAAAGCCTGTAAAATTTGTACACACCAGCACCTTTGGTGCATAAGAACTCGTGCATCTGAGAGACTGTAGGCGTTTATCTCTTGTTATTCCTAATTCTAACAAACTTCTAGCATATGTTGTTACGCTTGAGATTACTGACATCAAGTTGTTATCAGCCAATTTTGTGATAGTCTTAACTGGAAAACTGTTAATGTGCTAAGAATTTGTAAAATCTATGGTGCTATCTGAAGCGATTTTTCCAATATGTTCAACAAGATGTCTGATCAACGGTGTTGGCTAAATAGCATCTGTACTGTTGAAATAGAAAGGGAAGCTTTGTTGCAATATATGTAAAGAAACACTTTCCAGCAGCAGCCACATGGACTCAGGCTTGCAAAGTGACTAATTACTAGTGGTAAACCCTAACCTACTGCAGGGGTTACTGTATTTCCAGGTTGTAAGATTTTTAACAAAATCCAAGTGAACTCTTAATTGGGTAGCTGAAATCTCTGCCTCCCTATCTCCAGAATGAGAGACTGGACTGTAGTCTAGGCAGACAAAACCCAATAAACTCCCAGAGCTGGGAAGTGAGGGAAGGTTTTGAGATTCTATTTAATAAGTTGTGATTCAGATTTACAAGAAATAGCACTTGTAATAACAGATAAAAGTGGTAGTTGCCTGATCACTGCTCCAGGAGTAGGTACTTGCAAGTTGGTCACACAGACATGGTTGCACTGTGGCCTAAAGTAGATTGAATGGCTCCTGTATCAGCAGACAACTCCTAAGTGGAAAGTTTCTCCCCCCCCCCCTTTTTTTTTTGTTTCCTTTTTTCCTTTTTTTTTCCCTTTTTTTCCCCCTCTTTCTTTAAAGGAGGAAAAAAACTCAGAAGTATAATTGAAGTTGAAGCGTAATTGAAGTTTTAAGACTGCTGAATTAGGACTGCAGATCACGGTGTATAGATAAATGTGTGCATGTAAATTATGGAGAAACAGGACACATCACACGACATATTAGTAAGCTAATATTTTGTGAGAAAGTACATATGCAACATCATAACACTTCACATTTTTCAATTTCAAGAGATTTTTTGTACACAAAATAAGAAATGAACCTATCTTGGAAACAGGTTCGTGTTTTCTAAACGGTTTCCACTGAGGTTGCTGGACTTCATAACAGAGTAAGGTGGATCTATTAGCAGATATATCTGCAGAAGCAGAGGTGTCTTGCTTTGATGCCAACCACTTCTTGGGGGCGGGGAGGGGGGATAGAGGAAGACTGATTTTTTTAGTTGTCTGTAAGAGCCAAATTCTGCCCCCTACATAGGATGTTAACAGTTGTGGAATTTCATTTTTTATGGAATTTAGGTTTTATCAAAGACCCTGTGACATTGAACCCTGTGGTTTAATGTTCATATAAATGACATATTCATATACAACATGGATTTAATATATAATCTTTATTTTCTAAAGCAGTATGTAACTTTACAGTAGCTGCAAACACTGCTGTAAAATAGATATGGCAGATTTTTACTTAGATTTGGTTTGGGATTTGGAAGAAAATCCTTTTGATTATAAACTTCTACAGAAGTTTCTTGTTTTGTCACCTGAATGTGTTTGACACTTGTAAAATTAAAAAAAATAAATGCTTACATTCTCTTTGAGTCTCTTTTATGTTTTATTCTTGCCTATTTTTCCTTAGCCTGTTTAGTGTGTTGGTGTTTTCTCTACAACCTTCTGTCTACCCTACAGCACTTCTAGCAGCAGATCTGTTTTCATAAATCACTTTGAGAGAAGCCAACACTCATAAGGAAAATATATGTTGATTTCTGCACTGTCTTGACAACAAACTTAAAGTTAAAATAAAGGCCACAGTAAAATTCCACTGTGCTTCATATTATATTTGTTTTGTGCTCTATGGCTGTGCAATTTTTCTTTTAGAACAGAATATCATTCTGATTTTAGTGGATTTTTTTTTTTCTTGTGAAATAAGATGGTAATGAAAAGAAACACAACTAGGTTCTAGTCCTGAAATCCTTTCTCACTTTTTCGTAAAGACAGAGCATTCGCTGACGTCAGTGACAGTTTTGCCAGAGTCAGAACTGCAGGACTAGGCTGATAGTGTCTGACTTAATGAATTTCAAATAGATTTCATTTCATGACCAGACAGAAGACTTTGGAGCTTCTTTTGCAGCCAGTGGAAATGCTTTCTTTTATCATGTTTTGTTTTTCTTTTTGTTTTCATGCTTCTTTAAAGCTTTTTTCCTGGGAGATGATGTTCTAACAAATGAACAGTGTTTCTCCTTTGAAAGGAATTACGAAAACATTGCAGGCTGTAAGTGCATTTTTGCACGAGTACTTGAAATGCAAAGCTTTGGTTCTTCCTGAAAGATTTTATTTTTTCCTAATAGGCCTGGAAAAGATCTTGTTGCATTATATTCTTTATAATAATTTGTATGGCTATTTGGTAGCTATGAGGTAAGATCTGTCAGAGGGGTTCCCCACATCTTTGAATCTTCTTAATATGCCTCTGAGATTAACGCAAGAAGAGGCAGGGAAGGAGGAGAAGAGGGAATTCTCATCTAAGCCGAGGGAGGAATTTGAGAGCTTGTATTATGCAAGCAAAGATCGGGTCTTCTCTCTCTCTCTCTATTTTGTCTACAGCTATTGCTGTTTCTGGAAATAATAAATGCAGCCAGTGCTAACTTGAAATTCAGCTTCAGCCTGTAGTATGAGACTGGAAAATGCTTACTTTTAGTAGACTTAACATTCAGAATTTCTTACAATAGGTCTTCCCACCTCCACCCTTTTCTGCAAATACCTCTAAGCTGTATTTGTATATGAAGCTTTTCACAAAGCTTTGCAAATGACCTTATACTAAGGTTACCTCTTGCCGAGGTCGAGCAATTCATTCACTAGTTATTCTGCCACTGGCAGTTTCATAGATTATACTGCCTGCTAGTGTGAAATCGATGACTTGCCATGATATTTGGACTTGGGTTGTAATGAGCAGCCTCTTTCTTGCTCGCACATGCAATTGAAGAAAACAATCATGTTATTTAAATCGGTACAAGTTTTATTTTTTAAAAAACTCTGCCCCCCCCCCCCCCACACACACACACACATACACACACACAGCTTAGTATATGTGTTATTTTAAGTAGTGTTGGCATAGAACTATGGTATCTGTGCTCCTGGACTTTGTCTTCGCAAATATTAAAATGTTTCTGAGAAACTACTGCTAATGTATAGGAGGTATTATATAGTTCCTGTTAAGCAATGATGTTTAAGATGATCCAAACTACCCTGCCTGCAAATACATCTTTTATAACAGCCTGGATTTCTAGATGGCTTTGCTAGAGTATGTAATGAGTGAGTAGCTGCATAATAGTTCTTGAATACATTCCTATGATATGTCGTGTGTCCTTACAGATGAAAAATTTTGTCAAACAAGTGTGATAGGTATAATAGAAAGGTATACATTGGCAATTGAAGAGATGTTCTTTCTCTTTCCCCTATTGAAGCTAGTACAGGAAGAAAAAATCATTTTTACTGTCTGCATGGCACTGTCTTGCTAGAATACAAATATTTTCTTTAATGACAGTAAACCTTAGAATGAGAGAAAATTCTATATTGATTTTCTTAAATTACACCTGCTCTTGAAACAATGATGCAATGTGGATAGTTGAGTGGTTGTGTTTCAAAAGCCTCCTAGATATCAGTTCTTCTCTGCTTTGATGTGCTACAATGGGTATGTAACTTATTATTCTGAGTACTTCTGTATATTTTCTTTCTTACAAGGCAATCTTAAACAATGAAGGAAAAAAATGAAATAGCAATTGTATCTGTATATCTGAATTCTGGAACTATTTGTTTGAATTGGAGAATATAGCTATAAACTAATTAATAAGCAAACTCAGGTACATTTGCTCCTGAAAGTAAAGTCTGTTTTGCGACTGGCCTGTGATGATGCCCTTAGTGCAGTTATTGCATGCAACAATCTTGATACACTATTAACTTTCATGGACCCCATACTCAACCAATATGAAACTTCAGGTTAATAATTGATTCTCTGAACTATCTGATCTTCTTGTTACTGAAAAAAATTGATGATAGCTGTAGTGGGTTTTTTGTTTGCTTGGGATTTTATTTTTCTGAACATAAAGCACTATTTCTTTTTTCTTCTATTAACTTGTAGTATAGTAGTCCAAGTGTTTACTAATAAGCCTTGATTTCAACAGAACCTTAGGGTATGCTGTTTAAGTATATGAATGCTATAGAAATGACTGGCAGGCTTTTTCCACTGTTACCTGGTTTCAAAGTGCCAGAAACTTGCTGTCAGAACAGCTTTCTGGCTAGAAGATTTGCTATGTTCCTTACTAGCCCTGGAACTAATAATTGAATTGGCAAAAGCTATATTTCAAAATAAAGAGGAGAAATATCAGTATATGTATCTCTGTATTTGCTCATATCCAGACTGATCAAAATAATCTGAAGTGGCTAGCAGCAACAGCACAGTGAAATTCACTGTAATATGGATTATTAAACACAGTGTGTGTGTCAGGCTGACAATGTCATGTTCTGTCTGCATTGCTTGACCTCATTTGCTGTAAGGCCAGGTCACATCTC